>JAYJML010000063.1:0-149330 GCA_035610835.1 Ophiura sarsii | reverse complement strand
ACTGATCACCCTCAACAGAAATATCAAAATCAATAATAATATTGTAGCTGGCTTACTATTCATACTTAAATTTTGCTTTGGATTGCAAACCTTTTCAGGCTAGATAAATTTAAGCTATGTAAGCTTATTGTGATAGTGTTTTCAGTGTAAGTGTGTTATTATTATCATAAATTCATTTCCCATTTCAAGTCCAGTTGGGATACTCTCAGACCTTAGTAAGGTCTTGACTTTCATGACTTCGTAATAGGTATGAGAGTTGTGTGTGCATACGTCCTACTATCCACTTGATTACAAATTATAATAAAATTTCTTGCCATTTTCTACCATAGTTTTTCGTGTTCATTTCCTATTTCACTTTACCACCTGCTCAGGGCTCGAATTAATCAAAGTTATCAATGTGATAATTCGCCTTAAAGTGTTCCAATGCTGGGTCTGGTGGAGTGATCGAAACGCCACCAATAGATTATTAAAGAGAATAATAAGCATGTAAACAAACGGATCTTGAATCGAGCATTCTTGTATTATTTGGCGACTCCAGCATATAATTCGTCAGTTTCATCTGACAGTTGTCAACAAAAACATTGTTTCTATAAAGTAAACAATCCTAAACATTATGTACAGGAAAATTATTGTATCATCAATGTTATGCCTTAAATTGTGGGTAATTAAGTTGCCTCTGGGAAAATTACAGTAATAACTGGATTTTTATCAGTATTATAAAGTAAGTTAAGTAAAGCCCAATTAATTTCAGGATACTAGTAATTATCGAAAAGTAGAAATAACAGATAATTATCAAAAAGTAGAAACACAACACATGTGCGACAATGTATTGCTATTACGGTACTTGATTTAGGATTTTGAAATTTATCACAAACTGAAAACTTATGGTGTTGAATGTAAAGAACTGTTTAGAGAATAAAACATAGTTCTTATACGGTGTGTCATAAGTGATTACCCCCCCCCCCCCCCCCCCCCCCCCCCTCTGGCACTGCCGATTATCATCATTACTGGAGAGAATATGTTGTGCACAACTCTACCACTCAGCTAATATGGTAGCCCACATGTATTGGATGTATCTCAGCATTTAGACCATCAAAATTGATAGTTTTTTGATGGAATTTTATAGCTGTTTTACTATGAATACGGCGGGATTTTGAGGTCGGCCATGTTTAGTGACGTCATGCGTGTGATGTTTGTACTTGTTTTGGTATGTAGAGAAAGAGGGAACCTCTAGCTATACCATGGTACCCAAATAAGCATACTCTGCCTTTGCAAACACTTTACGAGCCTCCCTACTGCATGATACGTGACCAACTTCAAAACCATGTTCTTCAATTATGGAAAATATTTCATAATTGACGTTGAGGGTGCTTTTTGATGTATACTGGGTAAAAAGAGTGCAAGAAGTGTTTGATCATGATGGTGCCAACAACTTCGGGTCATACACATCACAAAACCAAAAGTATTGGTACGTTTATACCTTTCTAAGTAATCATTAACACTTTTAATTTATAGGGGGGTAATCACTTATGACACACGGTATAGCTGTTTTGCTATAGACTATGTATAGTCGTGTATGGTCGCCACAGGCGGCCATACACGACGACACAAATATGGTACAGCCTATACATTATAAGACCATCGTCTATAGCAAAACGGCCAAGAACTATATTTTAGTCTCATTCTTATTTAGTTTATTGGTTATTTTGATCTTTTATCATAAAATAGCGCAGTTTGTTACAAACAACAACACATTTCCCCCTTTATAAAATCGGCGAATCCAACGAGCTGTTTTCCAACATCCTGCTTCCAAATTAATCGCGTTCTTTAGCACACACGCACCTGTCATTGCTGCGTTATACCCACAACGCATACGGCGGCGACTTTGGGTAGGGCAGGCTAGCGCGATGACGCGTTGATCATACGCGCTGAAGGTATTATTTTTCGAATGAATTAAACCCCGCCCCAAACTATACACCATTGTCTCATAATGTATGGGCGTGTCGGCTGAAAATCAGCCAAAAACCAATCAAATTGCCTGCTGACAGCTCAAACCACACCCACCATATAAGAATGTTGTTTAAATCATACCTTAGTCATAGATTGTAAGCTGTTAATGTTAATTTTAGACTTTCCGATTTTCAGCATATTATTATTAATATTGAAGTACCGTATTATGAAGTACCGTATTATCCATATTAAGCGCCCATGCCCTTATAAGCGCCCATCTGTTGAGCCACTGTAGCTCAAAATAAAGCATGAAAGGAGCGTCCGAAAGTCCCGGCATCAACAACATGTTGGCGATCAATGTATCGGTGGGCTGTGCAAATTTTCCACCTAAAAATGTGCAGCAAAATTTGGAAACAATTTCACAGTTTCCAGATAAACGACATTTAAAAAAAAGTAGCTTACAAAAAATTGTAATAAGCACCCACCCAAAATGACTTTGCTAAGAGCTGTGGGCGCTTGATAGCCCTATAATACGGTACAACGAGGTTCTGTATTAGGGATGATTATTTTTTTATTATATTTGTAATTGCTTACCAAATACTGTAAAGTGTAAAACTTAATGTATGCAGAATGACACCTCTTTAATATATAGGGCAAAAAATCTTTCAAATACTTTAACCGATAGCAAACTGGTGAGAGGCAAACAAGTTAAAGTTAAAGATTTAAACAAAACTAAAATAATGATAGTTGGTACCGCTCATATATTAATAGGAGTGGGCTATGATAAAAGGGTGGTTTCTTGTTTTGCCCAGGTAACAATTTTTTAAATTCCATTTGGCCTATCTCAACATGAAACGACACAAAATTTTCAGTCACGGGTCCAAGAAAAAATGGCACAAGAGGGTGCTGCACACTTTCTTCTTGGACACCTGACTGAACAATGTTGTCGTTTCAGGTAGAGATACGAGGGGCATTCAATAAATACCCGCAACCATTGTTGTTCTCCACACCTGAGTGATTCTGTGAAATCTAAGTGGGTACATTATAAAGTATGACCCTTAATCTATCATTTAACACAATCTGGATTTACTGAATATTCATAATTACGTAATAGCATTAGCATAAAATAACCCATATTTGGACAGTGAAAAACATGCCACTTTGGCAGGAATTTTGAATTAGCTTGATATCACGTGCATTGAATTGAGCAGAACTTTGTTCTGGATAAGGGTGCAAGTCTAACATTTTGCATCGGGAAACCAGAGACCATGTTCAACGAGGTCCTAAATGGAGAGGTTCTGTCAAAGGCAACTTTTGGAAATACACTGCATCTTATCTTGGTCAACATTAGGCTTTGACAGTGAGCCCCAAAATGCCGAAAATGATAGTTAAAGCAAACAATTGGGATTTCCTGAAATACCACAGCAAATGCAGGATTCGTTATTGTATAGATGACAGGGTATCAATAAATACATGGAGAATTGTTGAACTTGGAATAAAAATATGCGCATGCGTAGAACGCACGGTGGTCAGAAGGCGCTCATAATGAGCAGAAATGTTAAACAATCACTGTAACCAACGTAAAAGTTACAGATAAGGTATTGAATTTAAACTGTGGTGAACTTCAATACATATACAAAGTTAAATGTAAACATTATTTTGAAAATACACTTCAATTTAATGTTATGGTCAGTATAGTGAATTTACTCAAATTGGGTAAAAAGAGCTTCATTGTATTAACATTTTCTCTGCAGAAAACGGCTTCAGATATTGTCTTTATACCCTTATGAAAGTCGCAACCTTTATCGCAATCAATTCTGCAACCTTGCGCAACCTTAAATGTCGAAAAATACAACCTTAACATTACAACCTTAACATTACAACCTTGCGCAAGGTTGCGCAAGCAACTGGTTAAATTTGGAACAATATAACCTTGCGCAACCTTGCAGAAACATCTAAAGCTTGCGCAACCTGCCGCAAACAGCTAGTGCTGCAATGTTGCGCAAGCAACTGGTTAAATTTGGAACATTATAACCTTGCGCAACCTTGCAGAAACATCTAAAGCTTGTGCAACCTGCCGCAACCAGCTAGTGCTGCAAGGTTGCGCAAGCAACTGGTTAAATTTGGAAAAATATAACCTTGCGCAACCTGTTTGCAACCAGCTAGCAACCACCAAAAACGTGCGTCAAAATGGGGTCAAAATTCGGAACCAATACCAAAATAAGCTTATATGTTTTAAACTTACTATTTTTCAGCATTTTTATCTGCAACATCAGTTTCCTTCAAAGAGTAGAATATGATTCACAACTTGTTTTTCTAGCATACCTCATTTTCATTATGAAATTGATTACAAAGTATGGGTACAATTAATCATCAAAGTCACTACAATTTTAGTAAAGGTTACAATGAAAAGCAATGTTTATTTCACATGTTTGACCTTTTGATCTGACCTTTGAACATAAGAAGAAACCTTGTGCAACCAGTTTGGTGTTTCTGAAGAGGTTGCGGGAGCTTGCGCAACCAGTTGGTTGCGGGAGCTTGCGCAACCAGTTGGTTGCGGGAGCTTGCGCAACCAGTTTGGTACTTCTGAGAAGGTTGCGCAACCTTGAAGCAACCATGCGCAACCAGTTTGGTTCTTCTGAGAAGGTTGCAGGAGCTTGCGCAACCAGTTTGGTTCTTCTGAGAAGGTTGCGCAACCTTGCAGCAATCATCCACAACCTTGCGACAACCTTGCGCAACCTGGTACCACCTTGCTGCAACCACATTTTGGTGATTGCATTTTCGTAAGGGTAGTCTCCCATTTAAATCTATAACATGTAACAATGAGGAACAAGAGGTTTAAGCCAAATCTTGCGGTTGGATACCTTGTTTGTTTATTCATTTAAGAATTTCTTTTAAGCTATGACAAGAAGATGACGTTTTAATGTTACATAATAAGTGTTTTTTCTCCATAATTTGCATCTGAAAATAAGTAATGTTGAGCACATAGTACTGGTCTATCACTGTTTCAAACGGCAACTTATTCCATGCATCTGTTCTTGAGATAGTTTAAAAAAGTAACTGCATCAAATTGCTTGCAAATATTCTCCGCCCTGATCAGCTATTTTTCATGCAGTGTCCAGAGAGTATTGATTTTACGCATGTGCCATTACGTAATCCCACAAACGATGTTGTTCATTCATGCATAGCAAGGAAAGAAAAAGACCCATATTTCAAATTACCATAATTCTAGTTGGCATACGTTGCGCATGAGTGGAGAAAAATAATGGTTGCAGGTATTTATTGAACGCCCCTCGTAGGTCAAATGGAATTTTAAAAAAAATTGCTACCTGGGGAAAATACCCCCCCCCCCCCCCCCCCCCCCTCTAATATTAAATAACCATCTCTTCGGTGGTAGTCCCATTAGGTTTTTAAATTTAAAAAAAAAAAAAATGGGAATACAAATAAAATAAATAAGCTTACCCAAAACTAGGGCCTTAACTGTTATGGGTTTTTTTTAAATGTGACCGACCCACCCCAAATTCCGAATTTTGTTTCACTTGAGGGCAAATTCTTTGGGGTTTTTTTGTTGGGGGGGGGCCTTATAAGAATTCTGGTAAGCATACATTTCATGCTAGAGCTTCTTCTCTTTGGACAATATTTCAACCACTTTGCACTTATTTATTATTTATTATATTGTATCACATATAAATGTTTATATATTTTTAACAATCTGTATTATGTATATTAAAATGTATGCATAAAATGAGGGCCTACTTGGAAAGCAGTGCTGGTCACCTCAATAAATAATAAAGGCAATAAAAAAACACCTGTAGTATGATAATTTTATTCATACATGAGATAACAAATTGCATTGAATACATCAAATATGCCGTTGGCATAGGACTGTGGGCCGTATGATAATTACGTGAACTATTGGAAATGTTTTCTGAGTGTTTCTTCCTCGTGGCACATGTAAAGCTTCTTTTATTTTAAAATAAGTTTTTGAGACAAGATTCTGGAAACTTAATAGTTTGGGGTAAACTATCAAGAGTTTTGGTGTTTAGTTATCTGTAAGGGACTTTTAGTCGGTTCACTTTTGCTGGGCCTAAGTCAGGGTTGTGAACCCTCAATCTGAAAGGCACTTTAATTACCTTTTGAGTTGGATCATATTGATAATTGATAACCACTCTCTCACTCTCTCTTGACTTTACACCAAAAAACATGGCTAAATCTTTATGCTCAAATTCCATAGACTCATTCCTTTTCAGTATGATAACTGCATCCAGGCCGAAAAGAGTCTTTTCGGTGATCTATTTACAAATAGGTTTCTTTATTCTTCAATAGATTTAAAAGTTTATCTCTTGACCCCCCCCCCCCCCCCCCCCCTCGAGCTTTATTTATATGACACACTATTTGATATTTGTGGGGGATGGAGCATGAAAGTTTCTTGATAAAAAAATGACCCACTATCCTGGCAACAAATTAATCAACTGACAACAACAAACAATTCTGCCCACCCAACTCAAAACATTTCCAAAGTTCTCCAGAGTACTTGGTGGCATAATGTTTTAATTGTATGTCTGATTATTTTAATTTTCTATATTAAATTAAAGTGGTTACCGTTTCACTTTCAGCAAAATGATATTAAAAATACAATTTAGATTTTTACTGTGTAAATCAAATTGTACCTTATTCCATTTGTTCATGACAAACTATAAATTGTATTTTCATACGTGTTGATTGTTGCATTTGTTTGTAATTCATTAATCTGTTTAACTAAATATTATGTATATAAATATGTTATTTTTAAAATGGAAAGAATTAAATAAAGCCTCTTCCTTGCAGGGGAAAAAACTTCGGTATGTGCATTAGAGATGTTTAATATACACTCGTCAAAAGAAGTTCCTGGACACTCATTGAAGTTCAAATATTTCACATAAATATTTAATATAAATTAAACAAGTGCATGTCAAAATAAGCAGACAATAATTCTCTATAATGTCTGTATGAAATTAAGATGTACGCATTCATGCGTGGCTGAGCACATTCATTAAGCAATGGTAAGGTGCGTAAAAGGAAATTGCAATAAATGAGCATTTACAGTCATTTGAATGGAGGGATTATCCAAATGTTTGAATGGAGGGATTATCCAAATGTTGGCAATCTTCTTGCCATTGTCGAGTGAATGGGATCTGCCATGCATGAGTGATCATGTCTAAATTCCATGTTAAGCTGTTAGAGGATTACTTTCTGCTTATTTTTATATACAATTATATACATATATAATCATATATATAATTATATATATTCTATTAAATATTAATTTAATTTAAGTGTCCAAGAACTTCTTTTGCCGAGTGTATATATTAAATAAACACAACACCAAAAGTAAGTCCCCCCCTAAACAATTCGTCATAACATCGTAAGGTAAAACATTTTACCAATACAAATTAGTTAGAAATAATCCTATGACTGTTTCCTAAGTGTTGTTTTAAAATGAAAGATGTACATGACTTCATGGCTGAATGAGCTCAAATGGAAGACAAAAACGGCCCTTCTCAAAAGTCACAACTCACTGTGCTAATATCTGAGCCTAGAAGGGGATTTACATGGCTGAATGATCATGAATTGATTACACATTACAGTAATTTTTGCTCAGCCACGGGTACTTTTCCATTAGTTGAGAAGCAATTCATAAACTTTTGTGACTTTTGAGAAGGGCAGTTTTTGTCTTCCATTTGAGCTCATTCAGCCATGAAGTAATGGTCATCTTTCATTTTCAAACATCACTTAGGAAACAGTCATAGGATGTTTTATCTTACGATGTTATGACGAATTGTTTAGGGGGGACTTACTTTTGGTGTTGTGTTTATGTAAACTGCTCACAAAAAGTATCGAAACACTTAGAAATTATACAATATATAACGGCTCGAAAGGGTATGCATTAATCGAAGCAAATAACCAAGTGCATAATTTTGTTCTGGGTATTTTGACACCTCGATCGATGAGATACGATGCTGCGGAGCGGAGTTATTGTCATTTCCAATGGTCCAGTTTCAAAAGTGACACTCATCCCTATTGAAAAGCACGAATCGGATCATTCTAATCAGTAATGCAAACTTCTTTCTATAGGATGATTGTCACTTTTGAAACTGGGACCCACGACCACTGAAATGACATACCCTTTCGAGCCGGTTATATATTGGATCATTTCAAAGTGTTTCGATACTTTTTGTGAGCAGTTTAAATCTATCTCATGGTAAAACTTTGTAATTTGTGTATTAATGGTGTATTATCTTGTGATTTACAAAACAAAACAGGTTTTTCAGAAACATTTCCCAATTTTCAAAACGATTTACAAAACAAAACAGGTTTTTCAGAAACATTTCCCAATTTTCAAAACGTGGACGAACTGTGGCTAATGATATAAAAGTAATGGCTGTTTAGTAAGTGCCATTATTTGCTTATTTGAGCATGAAGGCGATGTCGGATTATATTACATTTTGGATTTGGGCTATGTTGATGATTATCTTTACGTTATTTGCTCATTTAGTATATCGACCAATCTCTTAATGCCCCTTTAACGGGTCAAATACAGATAAAGGTCTCGAATGTTATAAATAGAACCACAACGCAACCAATCGTGCAATACCATGCGGGTAATGGTGATTTGACATTGTTTACTTAAAAAAAAGTGCTTGTCCACCTTTTTTTTATAAGATTGACGAGAAACTAGTTTTTGTTTTTATTTGTGCCATATAGGCCATACATAATAAGAAAAATCTTGTTTCTCGAAAAATATTTGTCAATCTTTTTAACATACAGGCCAGTCAAAAAAAAGTTTACTCAACTTCAGCGATTTATCTAGAAAAAAGTATTCGTTTGTTTTCAAAACAATTTACTGCGGTATAAAGACAAATTAATTAGCTTTAATATGAATTTTATCTGGTTTAGATTGGTTGAGGGAAACTTATTTTACGCTGTTTTGAATGAAAGTGACCATTTTAACGTCCGAACTTTGCTTCCAGATCTGGACCATTATATTCATAAGATACGACCAATAAAAAATTACAATACCGACAGCGAAAGGATCAATTCCTTTGTTATGAAATGATTGAAGTGTGGTAATTGTGTCATAAATAGGCCTTAAAGCTGTCCTCAGTGCAACCATCCTAAGCACACTCTCAAAGATCAGGAGAAAGACCAAACAAGATGCTGAAATATCAAGTGGGTTTCTATTCATTAACAGGAATAAATTGTACATGTAGAGAGAGAAAGAGGGGGATAGACTTTTACTTACTAGTCTTACTGTGGACATTGACCATTTTTGATTGGTTCAAGGATAATGTTTACTTAATCGGACATATTTACGAAAAATAAGTGCAATATTACGTTTATTGATTTTATCAAAATACTATATTGTGATTATTCACATTATCTGGTGACAATTTTTATTCAATATCCTCATCTAGTACACACTTTTTATAGCACAGTGCAATCGCTGGCCTGATCACCGTATGTGTGACAGGGCCTTTACAGGACAATTATTTTGTTTGCAGAACCTTAAAGTTTCTCCAAAGGGTTCTTAAAATATGAAGAACTGCATTTTGAGGAATTATTTTCCCTATTTGAAGGTTTATTGTAAATCTCTACTGAACCCTAACAAATTGAGAACTTTAGGGCAAACCACTAAAGGGCTCTCTAAATAGACCAGAAAAAAGGTATGAATGTCTAAACAACAATTTGGTTCCTCTTAAAATATTCTGTAAGGTGTAGGTATGCAGAACAATTTGGTTCTAAGAACCATGAAAGGGTCTAGATAGAAAACAAAAATGATTGTTTATAATTATGATCCATCGGTACTGAATTATGATCACCATCAGTACTACATTTTGTAAGGTCAACAAAAGGGTCTTTTTGTTAAATTGTTTGCCAATCTTGTAAAGATTATTGTGTTCATCATTATAATGGGATTTATTTGGTATAGTTGTCATTGATATTATTTTAAAAATAAACTAGATATTATAAATTCATCAATAGAAATTGTGTGTGTGTTGATTAATTGTGTAGTAAAAAGTAAACCCTATGCTAATGCTAACACTAACAGAGCTCTGTGACCACGCCACTGGGTGGTTTACAGACATATCTTGCACTGCTGACAGTGGTGTATATGGCAAGCTTAATGTATAGAAGTTTTTCACTTGAAAAACTGAGTTTATCGATTAAAGGTAGATGACCCGATCATATTCCGATTTTCAACTTGAAGTTTTCTATTCTACATGAAAGGTCATCCTTAAAAAAGTCGTGTTCCAAAGTTTGAGTTGCATAGCTCTAATGGTTCTTATTTTAGACGCACAAGATGCCGTGAACTGTACCCATTGAGTTGTACACAAACTATATCGGTGGTATACCACCATTCGCGGTAATTCGACGTTATTTCATCGATTTCTCCGTAATTATACCGATCTAGGCCGTCAAATTTCAGTATGATGATGAGAAAAATACGAGCTTTCATATGATATGAAAATCTCCGTATGTTTGAAATAATTCTGTGTTACGAAAATGTGATCGGGTCATCTACCTTTAACTCTGTTTTTCGAGCGAAAAATAGTGTTTATCGATAAACTTTTCATTAAACACTGTTTTTCAAGAAAACAGAGTTTTTCAATTTGATAAACTCAGTTTATCGATAAACTATAAACTGTGTTTATTGACCGATAAACTTAGTTTATCAATAAACACTGTTTTTTTGCCAGAAAAACCTAAGACCTAAGACCCAAAAACTAAGACCCAAAACCTAAGACCCCCTCTCAAATGTCCTAAAATTCAGTTTTAGATACACGAGGATAGTGGATAAGTTGTTTAGAGAGGATAAGAGATCATTTGAATCCATTTTGGCGCCAAAAATCCAAGGGTCTTAGGTTTGTCATTGAGAGGGGGTAAACTACTAAATTAAGACCCAAAAACTAAGACCCCCTCTCAAATGTCCTAAAATTCAGTTTTAGATACACGAGGATAGTTGATAAGTTGTTTAGAGAGGATGACAGATCATTTGAATCCATTTTGGCGCCAAAAATCCAAGGGTCTTAGGTTTGTAGTTGAGAGGGGGTAAACTACTAACCTCCCCTCTCAAATGTCCTAAAAATCAGTTTTATATACACGAGGATAGTGGATACGTTGTTTAGAGAGGATACGAGATCATTTGAATCCATTTTGGCGCCAAAAATCCAAGGGTCTTAGGTTTGTAGTTGAGAGGGGGTAAACTACTAACCTAAGACCCAAAAACTAACACCCCCTCTCAAATGTCCAAAAATCCAACTTGAGAGACACGAGGATAGTTGATAAGTTGTTTAGAGAGGATGAGAGATCATTTGAATCCATTTTGGCGCCAAAAATCCAAGGGTCTTAGGTTTGTCGTTGAGAGGGGGTAAACTACTAACCTAACACGCGGATAGTGGATAAGTTGTTTAGAGAGGATGATAGATCATTTGAAACCATTTTGGCGCCAAAAATCCAAGGGTCTTAGGTTTGTAGTTGAGAGGGGGTAAACTACTAACCTAAGACCCCCTCTCAAATGTCCTAAAAATCAGTTTTATATACACGAGGATAGTGGATACGTTGTTTAGAGAGGATACGAGATCATTTGAATCCATTTTGGCGCCAAAAATCCAAGGGTCTTAGGTTTGTAGTTGAGAGGGGGTAAACTACTAACCTAAGACCCAAAAACTAACACCCCCTCTCAAATGTCCAAAAATCCTACTTGAGAGACACGAGGATAGTTGATAAGTTGTTTAGAGAGGATGAGAGATCATTTGAATCCATTTTGGCGCCAAAAATCCAAGGGTCTTAGGTTTGTCGTTGAGAGGGGGTAAACTACTAACCTAACACGCGGATAGTGGATAAGTTGTTTAGAGAGGATGATAGATCATTTGAAACCATTTTGGCGCCAAAAATCCAAGGGTCTTAGGTTTGTCGTTGAGAGGGGGTAAACTACTAACCTAAGACCCCCTCTCAAATGTCCTAAAATTCAGTTTTAGATACACGAGAATAGTGGATAAGTTGTTTAGAGAGGATACGAGATCATTTGAATCCATTTTGTTGTCCATATGTGAAGAGGTCTGCCGAAATCAGACACAATTAGGCAAGATATCAAAATTGAGTTTGTAATTGATTATTGTAGTAGAGATCTTCCGCTTAAAAATGGTACCTTTTTTTAATCGGACTTCCCAAAGCGGAGTTATATCATTTTCAAGTTAATAGTCTATATGAAAACTGAGATATACTTACAATGTACATACTATGTACTTTTATTTTATTTTTATTTTTTAAATATATTTTTTGACTTGATTTTTTTAATCTGAAACATTCACATTAATGTTATAAACACTCTGGGAATTAATTATTTACAAGAAATCTCAAAAATTCGCCCCAATTAAGTTTGGGCTATTTCTCAGCTTGGAGCTCTGGCCAATTCATTTGGTTTCGGTTGAACAGATACATATGATGTAACCACAGGGTTGTCATTTAGAAACATGTAAATATCCTCTAGTTGTTATTATGGTGCAATTTCTAATTGAGACTCTAAGAGGATGTACACATTTACTGGCAAGCAAACAAGAAATACAAAAACAAGTTACATAAAAAGCATAAAACGGTTTCTTTGTTTTATAATTTTATTAGAAACAAATGTATATGTACGCCTACACGATGAGAAGTTATGTACAAATAAAAGTTCAGGAGGGACCATAATGTTGCGTACAATCAACTGAATCAATGTATGGTTACAAATATTTGCGTGGAATTGAGTTTTATGACATGTTCGAAACTTTCATTAATTCCTCTGTCAAACTTGACATTGTGTATAGTATTACATGTATAATGATAGTTTATAACCCTTCACGAATGTAGTTATATCAAAGTTACAGGCATTATTGAAATGGTCATGCTCTTCATGCAGACAACAAACAGATTTAGCCAGAGTCATCATTTTTTTGGTGAACGTGTACGAATAACTAATAGCATATCTGGAGTTCTTGACAAGTCAACAAGGTCTACTGCAGATATTGGTTATAAAGAAGTGTCATTATCATGATTGACACTTTTATGCATACGCATGTAAACATTCACAATATTCAGTAATTGTGACCATTCTACATTGTTTATTGCTGACATAAGAAATGTTATGTCCTTCCGCCACTTTACCTACTGTCACTATTGTATAACCGGCTTTGGTAATATACTGTAAATCAGTTATTGGAAGAGCTCTGTTACATGTTGTCGGAGAGATAGGCCCTACCGTTATCAGGAGGGCGGTATGAAGTTGGGTTCGGGGGGTATTTTTTGTTGTTTTTTGGCCGGCGTATATTTTTAAATTTTAATGTATTCATTCGTTTGTTTCTTTTTTGGCCTGCAAAGAGGGGGATTTTTTTTCTTCCAAAAACTTCCTACCCCCACCCTGAAAATCTAAAGGTGCGTCCCTTACCGTAAGGAAACAGCCATGGAAAAGACTTTTCTTCACCATAATTGATGCTTTTTAAATTCACAGGTCGCCCACTTGCACGTGATAATTTTTGTGTGGGAAGATAGTTTTATTTATGCAGGAAAGGTGAGACCTGTCCCCTGATTTATGGCATCTACTGATATTGTAGTATTTTGGTTGCAGTCCATCATAATTCATATAGTGCGAAGATTAAGATTACAGTGGCGAGGGGACGGGGGGGGGGGGGGGGGCAAGATTTCTGAAATTTTCGTAAAGATTGCCCCAATTTTTTGCAGTCAGTCACCTCGTAAAGTTCACGTAAGTGTGTGTGTGGGGGGTGCATTCTTACTTTTATGCAGAGTTCAGATGAAGAATAAATGAATTATTAAAACCCAAGCGACTCGCCTGGCCACGAATGTATTAACCGTAACAAACATTTGGCAAAACACTGTATAGGCCTATACATGTACATGTATTGCTGTACAATGTATGTGCATGTGTATACTATACGCTTTTACTCAGTCAAGATATCAAATGTTTGTTTACGGTAAATAACATCACCGCCCGGCCAGCACGGTTCTCGTCATCAAATCCGCGACACGGAGAGACTTCCCTTGTAAACATATACAAACAGTACAAACCCCTCCCATCTATGCATACACGTCCAATAAAAGCCATGGACTCGGAGGCACTTGAGTTGTAATTGATCCGTGATACAAATACACAACACATTACACATTGGTATCCAAGCGTCACACTTTTCGTCCAATCAATTTACCCGAATGAAGGTGTCATTTGGCTGGACCCGTTTAACATTATACCGATTTGGTCACGGTTTTCTGAGCCAAGTGACTCGAAGCCATTATGAATAACGCGTACTTGCTCTATTCCGAGGATAAGAGCGAGCCCCTAGTGGCTAGCTCAAAAATGTTGGTTGTTTTGTGCGCGAAGTGTGGAAAAAATATGGACCCTTTTTGGTGTGCACAAAGCACCACCCTTCATTTTCCACCCCCACCAATGTATTTATGAACACTCCCTTAAAGTATTTTTAAGAACATTATTTCAATATTGGTGAATGATTCCGCTCTTTGAAAATATTGTACCTATTTTGTGCTATCTTCTGAAGATATCAGTTATCATATTGCCGTGGGCATGCAAGAACATTGTAACTGACATTTTCAGTAAAATTTGAATATTAGTTATCGATGACAATACAGGCGAATCCACATATTTAAGCCATGTTACCAATCTCGAAATAGGAATTTATTTGTTGTCAATTAGTTAATCATGTTAAAGCAATATTTAAGTTTAACAAAATTAAACACTGAAATACTTCTTCTGTAAAGTGACCAAAATATAAACTTTAAGATGTTCTTGCATTATCACAACAATCAATTTAGATGCACATTTCAATTAAAATATTGTAGGCTAATCAGTATTGTACTATCTACTGAAGATAGCATCAACAGATGTGCTTCCCGAAATGACTAGAAATATCTTATAGAGCTATCTACTGAAGATGGCAACAATTTATTATGGGTTTCCTTTAAAATGATGTATCTTACATGTTGCTATTTACTGAAGATAGCAAAAGTATGTTATGTGCTTTCTGACTAAAATAATGTACCTATGGGCTTTCCATTTAAAATAATGTACTTTACCTTGCTATCTACTGAAGATAGCAAAAATGTATTATGGGTTTCAATTGAAAAAATGTGCCTTATACATGTTGGTATCTACTGAAGATAGCGCAGGTTTATTATGGGCTTTCCGTTTAAAATAATGTACCTTACATGTTGCTATCTTAAGATAGCACCAGTTACATTTTTAGATATGCTTTCCATGAAAATAAGGTTCCTATATTTGGTGATATTGTTTGATCAGCTCGAAATTGGCGAGGCTCTTTACAGCAGCGAATTAATACAGAAGGGTGTAGGCACATATGAACGCACTGTGCCATCAAATTTGTGATGTGTGCATTTTTGTACTGCTATTTTTGTGCTATCTATTGAAGATATCGGAAGTTTATTTATGGGCTTTCTGTTTAAAAGAATGTGTTGCTATCTACTGAAGATAGCAATAGTTTATTATGGGCTTTCCGTTTAAAATAATGTACTTTACATGTTGCTATCTACTGAAGATAGCAAAAAAAAGTATGGGTTTCTGTTGAGAAAATGCACCTTAGGCCAAACAAAGAAGAAGGTCTGTCTCAGAAACATTGTGCAAAAAAGCTAAGTGCTGTGCTTTTTTTAAATTTTTTAGAAAATAGGCTATGAGGTATGCCATTTTTTTTTTTTGCTATTTTTTTCCCCTTATATCCAAGCAAAAAAAAAGAAAAAAGAAAAAAAAAAAAGAAAAAAAAAAAAAGAAGAAGTTTTGTTAGCCCCCAGCGCTTAGACCTACGCGCCGTAGCTCATTTCACATACCAATGCGTGTGGGCTTCCGAGACAGACCTTGTTCTTTGTTTGGCCTTATACATGTTGGTATCTACTGAAGATTTGTGATGTGTGCATTTTACTGTGTGACGTTCACCTGGAATACTTTTGTGCATGGACAGATAAAGACGGCTTATTTCTCGCCAATTTGGCAATGATTTAACTATAGTTTTACGATATGCAACTTCTACTATACAATTTACATGTACTACAATAAAATACATATACGCTCAATGAAATACTAAAACTACAATAGGCCAAATTTAGGCAATGAAACATACAATATTAAAGGTAGATGTTCCGATTTTCAACTTGAAGTTTTCTATTCTACATGAAAGGTCATCCTTAAAAAAGTTGGAGTTGCATAGCTCTTATGGTTCTTATTTTAGACGCACAAGATGCTGTGAAATGTACCCATTGAGTAGTACACAAACTTTATCGGTGGTTACCACCATTCGCGGTAATTTGCCGTTATTTCATCGATTTCTCCGTAATTATACCGATTTAGGCCGTCAAATTTCAGTATGATGATGAGAAAAATACGAGCTTTCATATGATATGAAAATCTCTGTATGTTTGAAATAATTCTGTGTTACGAAAATGTGATCGGGTCATCTACCTTTAATACATAAATAACAACTACTATTTTCATTGTATAGGCATGTCATCTTCTCTAACAGGCATATCATCCCCATCTACATTTTTGTCTTAAAATAATACAGAACAACATTTTCTTTCAAAATACTCCATTCCAGTAAAATGTGGAACTATCCTTTTTTTTCAATTACAAAGATTATAATAATTTGAAAACAAAATGGCTTCTTTCCACTATTGCAGTACTTTTGACTCACCCTGTATTTTGGATGTCTGTCAATTTCAAAATGAAATTGTTGCAATGTCATGGATCATCTCATTCACCTGCTATTGGATGCTCTGGTTTTTTCTAACCATGTAAGAGCTTGTGACACGAGGGACGGATTGGGCATCTTGTTCGCTACGCCCTCATTTGACAGTTTTGTATTATCAACAAGTTACTCACACCATAACAACTTATTTACCAAATTAACTATCGATTCTGAGAGGCCCTACGCAATCACTTGAACATGCATTTCTTTTGTATACAATAGGAAATTGATACTACTTGACACGTGAAAATCAACTGCTGTGTGTGACTGCATAGGCCGTGCACAAACCAGCACAGACAGTATACCACGCTAACGAGTCTACTAAATAACTTCGCCTTTATAATATTTTCGTAAATTTCTATCATGATAATTTGTTATATTTCTAATATTAACCAAAAGAAACTAAAAGAAAAATACATTTAATTATTGAAACACAAATCGTGCTGTTAGTGATTTGAGATTGAATTTGATATTAAACATACAAATCCTATGCAACTCTCTATAGAATTTGAAGGGCTAAATTGTGAAATCATAAAATTCTCCGTCAGAGAGACATGAAATGTCGATCAAATTACACTATTTTCCCCGTGTTTGCCCCGTCCAGTGTTACTATTTTATTGTAGAGCAACATCGAAACTCACGATTCCATCAATAACATTTTTGGGCATTTTTGGGCATTAAATGATTTTGAGCTCGAAATATCAAGAAAGTGTAGCATTTTGTCCGTAAAATTACCTCATTTATGAAAAGGTATATCTCCCCCAAATTACATCCGATTATGTTACTTTTTTTATATTTATTGGTTAAATATTAGAACAAATTGAAACTATAAATAAAAACACAGATAACCTCGATCCTCGGGTATTAAATGCATTTATCAACCAACATAGAGAGCTTGATGAAGTCACTGGGGACGCGATCATCCTGAAAAAAATACTGCCCTCACGTGATTTGTTTGGGAATTCGCGGTCCATTGACCAGGAAAAAGAGTGCACACAGCTATAGGCGATCGTCCCTCGTGGTGATCTTTACGCTGCTTGCAAGATACAGATGGAACCATTGAAAGCGAGGCTCTCCCCTCACCACGCACTATTACATAACACTGCGTCCTGGTTTCATGCAGGTTTGTGCATGGCGTGACGCGGTTGGACGTGCGTGCGCTGAGGGGAGAGCCTCGCTTTCATTCTAAAATGACGATTGCGTGCAAGTAGTGTATATGCAAGATACCTCAAGTTTCTTAGTGTGGCTAAAACTAAAACTAAAATTAAAGGGACATTAAGTGGTGTTGACATTTTTAAATTTAAAAAAAATTACATCAGAATTCAAGATGAACATTAAAAATTGCCATTATTGTTGTTTCTACTAAAAAAAAGAAAGAAGCAAAACTTGATTAAAACAGTACCATCGCTATTTATTGAAAAACGCCCTCTATGCAAATATGGTTTGCGTTATTTATCACACGTACTGCAGGAGGATACTGTCTGACGTAAAATGCTGATCGGGCCCATCAGCATTTTTTGAATTGACGTTTTGTTGTACAAAGTAGGCCGATTTTTCTTAATCCTTATAGGTGTAAGTTCATACATGTAAAACAATTGTATAAATATACTTATCCCAATGTTTAAAATAATTGAGGGTGCAGCCTCCAACATATCTCTTAGTGCCCCTTTAACAGTGAACTCAGCTGCTACCTGAGATACCTGAACAAACATCATGTATTGCTCAATATTTTTATAAACTGTTGTTAGCTATTTACAAATGAACAACTGAAATCTAACTTGCTTGAGATAAATCTTTGCCACAAAATCCAGAGTTAACAGTTATACAGGGTGAGTAAAAAAAAAGTGTACTCAAAGTAAAAATATTTATTAAAAATATTTGTTATCTTAATATGAAGGCAGCCAATGCATGCGGCATTTATTCACTATCATCAGCAACAAGAATAATGACATTTTATGGCTATTTTGGTAAAGTTACTGCATTTTGAAACCGAACAAAATATTGAATATTTTACTCAATAATGCTTGATTAATGAACAATTTGGAGTTATGTATGACACACAATAGCTAACTAATAAAGACAAATCAAACATTCTCAAATTTATCAACAACAATAAAATATTTGGCTTTTGTGATAGTCAGACTCAGTTCAGACTACCGTTTTCAATAGTGGAATTCAATAAGTCTTATAAGAAAAAAATATCGGAAATCTTGTTCGGTTTATAAAATGATAACTTTTACGCAAATGAGCATAAATTATGTGTACCACAACTAATTTCAACAAATTGAAATTCTTTAGAAAGCAAATGAGATAACCTGTCTGCCTCAATAAACATTCTGTGATATTTTTGCTCAGATTTAAGATATAAAATCCCAAAGTTGAGTACACTTTTTTTTACTCACCCTGTACCAGAAAGATTTATACCGTGCTTGAAAAAATAATACAAATACGAAAACAACATTGCAGTCAAAGTATAATGCCTGCGATTTATAATAGGGAAATGTGTCCTACACACTCTGTTAATTTCATCAAAATCTCTTTATCCTTTCTGATATGGCAGGACATCATAGAAAATTATTATCAACCAATCAGCAGGCGCAATTTTTCTCCGTAAAACAATATAAAACATAACTCAAAGAATAATTGCGGAAAGGCTTTATATTATAATATTTCCATAGACGGCGCTCACACTGTTTTAAAAGTTGTCCTAAGTTGTCAAAGCCTTGATGAAAGGATAAGAAAATCAGTGAGAACCTGTGTTTTTACTTTCAGCGAATTTCAATTGATAAAGCTCACACCAAACTTCAAAACGTCTGCTTATGAAAGTATGACATAAATCAACCAAGCAGAACAATTCCTTCGCCCCATTCAAATATTGGTTCTTAAAAACAACACAACAGTTGATATCTATTAATTTTGTAGTGAAAATCAAAAAAGGACAAAGAAAATTACCTGTATATCATTTAAATCAAGCATGTGCAACCTTTTCTACCACACGGGCCGCATTGTGATTTTGAGATCTATTCACGGGCCGCAGTGATTGTCAAACATTCCAAAACACGTCCGGAGGAGGAGTAATAGGGAGAGGGAAGTCCATTGCTCATGGAATACCCGTTTTTCTTCTTGTAATTTCCTCTTTATACTCGCTGTTGTTACTGCAAGCGCCATTCTAACCAGGGTATTATTACGCAATCACGCCTTGAGTTTATATTTACTAAATACAGCGTCACCCTACTAATTATAAGGGAGCACACCACTAAATCAATCCGCCATTTGTGTAAAACTAAAGAGTTCCAGTTAAAACGGGCCGCATCAATGGGAGTTTTAGGATTGCTTCGCGGGCCGCAGATTAGAGGTCGGCGGGCCGCATGTGGCCCGCGGGCTGCACACGCTTGATTTAAATTGAGCCTTGTGCCGAACATGGTCAATTATGTTATTTGTTTTAAAAAAGGTAATTTTGGTCAAACTTGAAATTTACCTTATTTAAAAGAGTCAATATTTTCTGTCAGAAAAGTCCAATTTTTAAAACTCAAAATTGACCAGAAAGCTAAATGTATGCAAATGTAAAAAGCATAAGCACTTTGACTGCTAACATTGGTTTTCATGGCTAAATAAATGCATCATCCTGGTATAAATCATTCTTGGACAACCCCAGTACGGACCCCGACTCAACACAAAAGTTGGTAACCATGACTGTTCTAAAAATTGCGGAAAAGGGGTATATATTCAATTGTGAGCGAGGAGAGCGAAATCATGAAAATAATGGGTATTTCATGAAATAGTCTCCTTGAAATTTAAAAAAGGGGTATTTTACAAAAAAGAAAATAACAAAAAACATCACACTATGGATTTTAATCCTTTGATTAAAACATGGTAACAACCCAAATACACCATTTGGGGTACACCAATTTATAACACAGAACCATAAATGCCTGTTACTGTTGGGAGCAACAAGTTTAAATCTATTTACTGTATGAAAAGAGATGTTTGAAATGATAGTCATTGAAAACCAAAAAGGGGGTATTTTTCACCCATATTTTGTCCTCATTATTATTTGCCAAAAAAGGGGTAACATGGTTTAAAAAGTCCTTGCGAAGAGGTACTTTCGAAAAATGAAGGACAGTCATGCTTACCAACTTTTGTGTTGTGATGGGGGTGGGGGGGGGGATACCCTGTATACTGGACAAAAATGAATGGAAGCAACATATTTACCAATGCCCAAATGGTTTGCAACCAGGTATGGTATGTTTTAAATTAACAACTATGTACTTTCAACGCGCTCTTTCCACTGTTCCACAGTTTCCCCAGAAGATGGGCAAAACCAGTAGCGCCTGAACCTGGCATGGCGAATATGACCAGTGTCTTTGCTCTTGGTTTCACCACACACTGGGCACCGGTAAACACGTCTCTTCCATTCATCAAGGGCTTCCCCAGATGCAGGACAAAACCATTTGCCATCCAACTGGGTGTGCCCGGTGGCTTTCTTTTTCTCCATACCGCACACAGTGCACTTGTAAACAGTGCTCTTCACTGGTGCAGTAAGTGTAGATGGTGGTGGAGGTGGGGGTGGCTGGACAGCCACATCAGAGAGTCATGTCATAGCTGACAGTCCTTTAGCGTCCCCTATCCCTCAGTTTCAGTGGCAAATGCCTTACCAGTATGGGTGGACTGGCTGGCCGTATGCACCAATGATGCATCCTCCACAATCACCTGCATGGTCGGGAGCCTTTCACTTTCTGTGACGTGGGACCGCCTCACCCTCCCTGTTCGATGGTTCACTGAATTGAAGGGGATGGTGAGCATGTGCCACAGGGAATGAAGGCTGCTCCATTGCTTTAGGTAATGGTATATCAGATATTTGGATGCGCTCCTGCAGCTCCACTCCCTGCAGCACACTAGCAGTACCCACCCTCTGCTCCCGTTGTTTCATCCAAGAGGATACAGTGGCATTGTTCACTGTGACCAGCACCAAGTTGGGGGCTTTGTCTCTAATGTAGGTGTTATCATCAACAAGCTGCTTGATGCTGGAGTAGGCATGAACTATAGACTGCTGAAGGGGAAGCCTATTACCTTTTGAGTCATCAGGACGATTTCTGGGGAGAAGGAACTCCTTATAGAGCCGCAGACATAGACATTCTGAAACACGGTTAGTGTCTGGCCATTCTGCAGCTGTCCCTCCTTGGACCATGTACAATCTGTATGAAAACCAAGTACATGCACATTTTAAATTATCTGCATGTGTGAACAAAGTATAAAAGTGTGAAAAGTGGCATATTTTGAGTAAAAACAATGTTAATATCTTCAAACTTTCAGGAATTCAATATCCATCCTTTGTACAGCATTTGATTGCTCAAAATATTAGTTTTAGTCTCTCCAACATTGAGTTTCATCAGGCACTACAAACCAAAAGCAGCAATAACATCAGTACCATGTATTCCACCCTATATCCAGAGTTCAAATTATGTCTTTTTCCTAAGTGATGTCATACAAGCATGTGAATATCTTAAAAGATTGTTAGGCTGTGCAAGCCAATAAAAGAACAATCCAAATAATTCCAGTTTGATGATAATGTTAGGCTCTACATCACAATATTAAGTTGCTATTTATTTATCAGAAAGATCCATAAAAAAGCACTATGATTTCAATTATATTATTCTTAATTAGGCATATTAATCAAGGTAGAAATCACTTTCCATCATATGTCAAACTGTATATTAATGATTAATCTTCATTCATACACTCTTGTAGTGTCGAACCAATCAGAAAGCAAAAAACTAAAATATGCGGAGTGCATTGAAAGTGTCTAATGCACTCGGTGTGTGCGCTGTTCAATGCGCGCACATAGCACTTTGTTTTCATTCTTTTGATTCTTTGTTCAGGAATCACGGTTTTGCCGCGTATCTCTGCGGGTGTTAACACATTTTTGAACATGTTTTTATTTGTTTTTACTTAGATCAAAATAATGCTTACATTGTGAATTTTGATTTGTTTAGTGTCGTGTATGAATAAGGTCAATACATGCATATGTTTTGTTTCTCAAAAAATTAGAAAAATTAATGCACTTGCGCAAATGTTGATATGCTCACAATAGCATTCCCCCTGCGGATCCTGTCATCAACATCAGCGTGTGTGTATTGATTTGTCTAATTTCTCTTAAAACAATTACATGACACTTGACCTATAAATATACCTTTCAGCTGCCTGTTTTCCTGGGGCTGACCCACTCGGTTTTTTGGGCATTCTCCATCGTCCAGATGGTTGTTTCTTATTACTCTTTACCGAGTATTTGGTCGGTGACCTGTCATTTGGGCTTAGTGAATCATAGAGTCCCACAACATCCGATGCTTGTTTCATTGTGAGTGCCGTATTTTCACGTTTTAGCTGAATTAGGTAGCCAGCTAGGCGGTCTACAGCATCCCATCCAGGGATGTTCCGTGCATCACATTGGCTCTTCTGATAAGAAACAAGCATTATTGAAAAAATACAATTGTGAAATTCTCATGTGCAATCATGTTCGTAAATCTTTTATATACATGAATCTGCAACTATCATGTTCTTATTTGAATCAATTAAGGTTTTGGTTAGCCTAATGTTTGGACTATGGAAGGCTTGGCTTTTGGATCCGACACTGAAGATCAATTTTGGCAGAATCATTTTGTTTTATAAACTCCACATTGCCTAGTTGAGATAATAATTCCAGAGAGTTTTGTCTCATTTGCAATTTGTAAAAGTTTGAGTGTGAAAATAAGAACCTTTTCAGTAGATTCAATGCGGATATTCCAAGTATGCAAGACAAACCAACACAATTGGAATAGGGTTCAAAGCTGCAGTTATTGTTCTATTCAAAGAAGCAATTTAAGGAATCATTAAATTCACGTAAAGTCTTGTACAAACTCTTCCAAGAATGTTGTGTATTTCATTTTTTCGCAAGAAAAATGCATCATTTACCTTAATTATCTGTACTTATGGAATCAGTAAATCATCTGCACTATGTACTTACCTCAGGGTTGTCACTTGCTGGAGATGGAGATCTTTCTGCTGGAGGGGATGCTGCTAAGTTTGGATCTATTATGGTGGATACGGTGGCATCTTCCTCTTCAACTGAAGTAGCTACTTCCTCCACATCCGGTATGTCAATGGGTGCATACTCTTCTCCACTTTGAAGGGTATCAGGAAGAAGATCCCCCTTGCCAGATTGACTCAGCAAATATTGCACACCTATTTTCTCACCTTCAATAATATAAAAAAACCAGTGCATAATATTAAGTAGGGCAGCTATAGTGAACCCACCAAATAATTCAAGTTCCTGGTACATGTATGTTACATTATCATGCCTACATCAATATAATCAGTTTCAAACAAAGTCTACACAAAAACCCTGATAACACAAAGGTCCGTATTCACAAAACTTTAGTCCACACTTATTCCATGTATACCTCCAACAAAGAGACCCTCCTAATTGTGTTTGTATATATTACAAAGTGATTTTCATGACCCATACACAAGGCTCAAGATAACAGTTTTTTTACCGGGAGCTACTTTTTTTCAAAAGTAGCGCCCGGATCATGGGATTTATTGAGAACCGGGAGCTACTTTCAGTCTACCGGGAGCTAACTATTTATTAAATCCAGCGTGGCAGCATTGTCAAATCGAAATTCGATGTCTTGGGCAAGCTTCCCGATTGTCAACGGGCGCTGGTTTGGACAAAATATCAGCGCCCGGTTGTTTATTTTTCAGCATTACCGGGCGCTATTGCAGGAGGACCGAGGGGTAAAAATCGCCCAGCGCCCGCTTATCTTGAGCCTTGCCCATACATTGATTTTTGTATGTTAACACTGAAAACACATAATCCTGATAAAATATTACTCATAAAAGATGTAACAAACCCTTCCATTTTATTCCGCATCAGAAATGTACACAACAAGTGATCCTATATTTTCCGTAACCATAATTATAGTGTACTTTACAGTGTTATTTTTTCTATAGTCTACTTGGCCATCACGATTAGTATTCTACTAATTGCAGCACATACCGCACGCCTACTCGAGGCACTGGCGTACACACAAGAGCATTGAAAGACAGAAGATACATACAGTTAAGCCCACAATTATTCATACCCCTTGGAAAATATGAGTTTTTTGCGTTTTTCTCATATCTATACCAGCTGGAGTGGTGGAACTTTCGCTTTACACTAAAGACAATTAGTTTGCAAGTACAAATCAATATATTTGAGCTCAACATGTTTTGCATAACAATAGAATTGAACAAGAATTGTGTTTTTATGCCTGTCCAAAATTATTCATACCCCATACCAAGTCTCAGGATTGAGGTCACTTTTTGTGATAATACACATGTTTTTGACATTCCAAACATTCTTTATATTGTGTGATAGGCTTTTATATTGTTCTGTAATTATTCCATGATGTGTGAATACAATGTGGATGCATTACAAATGTGTCCTATTGAATGTACAGTGAGGGATATTATAGGACAACACTCTTGCTCTTTGACAGCATTGCGAAGAAGGTCAAATAACTTTTTTGTGCATATTGTGAATGCTCACAATGAGGGGAAAGGCTACAGAGCTATTTCGAAACAATTCCAAGTGCAAGAATCTGCCATACATAGCATAATTAGGAAGAACAAGACGTTCAATTCACTAAAAAACATTGAAGGATGCAGTCGGAAGCCAGCGGTGTCCCCTTGTTTGGCAAGAAAAGTATTGCGAAAGGCCAACAACAATCCGCAGATCACCATCAATGCTCTCCTGAACAACCTTGGCAATTATTGGACCAAGATATCATGGCAGACACTCCAGCATGTATGGCACATGAGAGGTCTCCATGGAGGCCGACCAAGAAAGACTCTACTCCTTAAAAGAGACACAGAGAAACTTGTCTTGCATCTTAAACAACCCCAACACTGAAGACCAAAAACTTGGATCTTTGTCCAAAAGTGCTCTTGCAAATGCTAGATGAGTTTCTCATTGTCTCTTTTCAGGAGTAGAGTCTTTCTTGGTCGGGGTCCATGGAGACCTCTTGTGTACTATGTCTGCTGGAGTGTCTGCCATAATATCTTGGTCCAAGACTCACCAAGGTTGTTCAGGAGGTGATATGTGGATTGTTGTTGGCCTTTCACCATACTTTACTTGTCAAACAAGGGGACACTGTTGGCTTCCGACCGTGTTCTTCAGGGTTTTTAACTGATTTTAACTGTCTTGTTCTTCCTAATTATGCTTTATATGCTGGAATTTGGCACTTAAAATTGCATCGAAATAGCTTTGTAGCCTTTCCCCTCTTTGTGAGCATTCACAATGCACAAAAAAGGTCCCCACTGAGTTATTTGATCTCCTTCGCCATGCTGTCATAGAGCCAGAGTGTTGTCCTATAATATCCCTCTATGTACATTCAATAGGAAACATTTGTAATGCATCCACATTGTATGCTCACATCATGGAATAATTGCATAACAATATAAAAGCCTATCACACAATATAAAGAATGTTTGGAATGTCAAAAACATGTGTATTATCACAAAAAGTGGCCTAAATCCTGAGACTTGGTATGGGGTATGAATAATTTTGGACAGGCATAAAAAAACACAATTCTTGTTCAATTCTATTGTTATGCAAAAAATGTTGAGACCAAATATATTGATTTGTATTTTTTGCAAACTAATTGTCTTTAGTGTAAAGCGAAAGTTCCACCACTCCAGCTGGTATAGATATGAGAAAAACGCAAAAAACTCATATTTTTCAAGGGGTATGAATAATTGTGGGCTTAACTGTACAGATGACCTTGAATGACCTTGAAAAATTAATCAGGAAAAAGAACACACTACACCCCTTCTCTCGATCAGATATAATCAAGATAGGCCTTGCGGACCTTATTTGACCCTAGATGACCTTGAATGACCTCGAAAAATTAATCAGCAAAAAGAACACACCATCCAGCTTCCTTCCACTAAATCCCACTAAGAGAGAGAGGCCTTACGGATCTTATTTGACCTTGAATGACCTCTGATGACCTTGAAAAAATAATCAGCAAAAAGAACACACCAACCCCCTTCCCAACACCAAACCACATCAAGATAGGCCTTATGGATCTTATTTGACCCCAGATGACCTCAGATGACCTTAAAAAATTAATCAGCAAAAAAAAACCACCATCCCTCTGCCGTCCACCAAATCCCATCAAGATAGGCCTTACGGATCTTATTTGACCCCAGATAACCTCTGATGACCTTGAAACACACCATCACTCTTCCGTCCACCAAATCCCATCAAGATAGGCCTTACGGATCTTATTTGACCCCAGATGACCTCCGATGACCTTGAAAAATTAATCAGCAAAAAGAACACACCACTCCCCTTCCCTCCACCAAATCTCATCAATATAGGCCTTACTGATCTATTTGACCCCATATTTGACCCCCGATGACCCCGAAAAAAACAATCAACAAAAAGAACACACCACTCCCCTTCCCTCCACCAAATCTCAACAATATAGGCCTTACTGATCTATTTGACCCCATATTTGACCCCTGATGACCCCGAAAAATTAATCAACAAAAGAACACACCACCCCCTCCCTCCACCAAATCCCATCAAGATAGGCCTTACTGATCTATTTGACCCCATATTTGACCCCCGATGACCCCGAAAAATTAATCAATAATAAGAACACACCATCCCTCTTCCGTCCACCAAATCCCATCAAGATAGGCCTTACGGATCTTATTTGACCCCAGATGACCTTGAATGACCTGCAATGACCTTTAAAATTTAATCAGCAAAAAGAATACACCACCCCTTCCCTCCACCAAATCCCATCAATATAGGCTTTACTGATCTATTTGACCCCATATTTGACCCCCGATGACCCCGAAAAATTAATCAACAACAAGAATACACCACCCCCTTCGCTCCACCAAATCCCATCAAGATAGGCCTTACTGATCTATTTGACCCCATATTTGACCCCTGATGACCCCGAAAAATTAATCAACAAAAAGAACACACCACCCCCTTCCCTCCACCAAATCCCATCAAGATAGGCCTTACTGATCTATTTGACCCAATATTTGACCCCCGATGACCCCGAAAAATTAATCAACAAAAAGAACACACTACCCCCTTCCCTCCACCACATCCCATCAAGATAGGCCTTACTGATCTATTTGACCCCATATTTGACCCCCGATGACCCCGAAAAATTAATCAACAAAAAGAACACACCATCCCTCTTCCGTCCACCAAATCCCATCAAGATAGGCTTTACTGATCTATTTGACCCCATATTTGACCCCCGATGACCCCGAAAAATTAATCAACAAAAAGAACACACCACCCCCTTCCCTCTACCAAATCCCATCAAGATAGGCCTTACTGATCTATTTCACCCTATATTTGACCCCGATGACCCCGAAAAATTAATCAACAAAAAGAACACACCATCCCTCTTCCGTCCACCAAATCCAATCAAGATAAGCCTTACGGATCTTATTTGACCCCAGATGACCTTGAATGACCTCGAAAAATTAATCAGCAAAAAGAACACACCATCCAGCTTCCTTCCACCAAATCCCACTAAGAGAGAGAGGCCTTACGGATCTTATTTGACCTTGAATGACCTCTGATGACCTTTAAAAAATAATCAGCAAAAAGAACACACCAACCCCCTTCCCAACACCAAATCACATCAAGATAGGCCTTATGGATCTTATTTGACCCCAGATGACCTCAGATGACCTTAAAAACATAATCAGCAAAAAAACCCACCATCCCTCTGCCGTCCACCAAATCCCATCAAGATAGGCCTTACGGATCTTATTTGACCCCAGATAACCTCTGATGACCTTGAAACACACCATCACTCTTCCGTCCACCAAATCCCATCAAGATAGGCCTTACGGATCTTATTTGACCCCAGATGACCTCCGATGACCTTGAAAAATTAATCAGCAAAAAGAACACACCACTCCCCTTCCCTCCACCAAATCTCATCAATATAGGCCTTACTGATCTATTTGACCCCATATTTGACCCCCGATGACCCCGAAAAAATAATCAACAAAAAGAACACACCACTCCCCTTCCCTCCACCAAATCTCAACAATATAGGCCTTACTGATCTATTTGACCCCATATTTGACCCCTGATGACCCCGAAAAATTAATCAACAAAAGAACACACCACCCCCTCCCTCCACCAAATCCCATCAAGATAGGCCTTACTGATCTATTTGACCCCATATTTGACGACCCCGAAAAATTAATCAACAATAAGAACACACCATCCCTCTTCCGTCCACCAAATCCCATCAAGATAGGCCACGGATCTTATTTGACCCCAGATGACCTTGAATGACCTGCAATGAACTTTAAAATTTAATCAGCAAAAAGAATACACCACCCCTTCCCTCCACCAAATCCCATCAATATAGGCTTTACTGATCTATTTGACCCCATATTTGACCCCCGATGACCCCGAAAAATTAATCAACAACAAGAATACACCACCCCCTTCGCTCCACCAAATCCCAATAAGATAGGCCTACTGATCTATTTGACCCCATATTTGACCCCTGATGACCCCGAAAAATTAATCAACAAAAAGAACACACCACCCCCTTCCCTCCACCAAATCCCATCAAGATAGGCCTTACTGATCTATTTGACCCCATATTTGACCCCCGATGACCCCGAAAAATTAATCAACAAAAAGAACACACCACCCCCTTCCCTCCACCACATCCCATCAAGATAGGCCTTACTGATCTATTTGACCCCATATTTGACCCCCGATGACCCCGAAAAATTAATCAACAAAAGAACACACCATCCCTCTTCCGTCCACCAAATCCCATCAAGATAGGCTTTACTGATCTATTTGACCCCATATTTGACCCCGAAAAATTAATCAACAAAAAGAACACACCACCCCCTTCCCTCTACCAAATCCCATCAAGATAGGCCTTACTGATCTATTTCACCCTATATTTGACCCCGATGACCCCGAAAAATTAATCAACAAAAAGAACACACCATCCCTCTTCCGTCCACCAAATCCAATCAAGATAAGCCTTACGGATCTTATTTGACCCCCGATGACCTTGAATGACCTCTGATGACCTTGAAAATGTATTCATAAAAAACACCACTCCCCTTCCCTCCACCAAATCTCATAAATATAGGCCTTACTGATCTATTTGACCCCATATTTGACCCCGATGACCTCTGGTGACCTTGAAAATTTAATCAGCAAAAGAACACATCACCCCCTTCCCTCCACCAAATCCCATCAAGATAGGCCTTACTGATCTATTTGACCCCATATTTGACCCCCGATGACCTTGAATGACCTCCGATGACCTTGAAAATTTAATCAGCATAAAGAACACACTACCCCCTTCCCTCTACCAAATCCCATCAAGATAGGCCTTACTGATCTATTTCACCCTATATTTGACCCCGATGACCCCGAAAAATTAATCAACAAAAAGAACACACCATCCCTCTTCCGTCCACCAAATCCAATCAAGATAAGCCTTACGGATCTTATTTGCCCCCCGATGACCTTGAATGACCTCTGATGACCTTGAAAATGTATTCATAAAAAGACACCACTCCCCTTCTCTCCACCAAATCTCATCAATATAGGCCTTACTGATCTATTTGACCCCATATTTGACCCCGATGACCTCTGGTGACCTTGAAAATTTAATCAGCAAAAGAACACACCACCCCCTTCCCTCCACCAAATCCCATCAAGATCGGCCTTACGGATCTTATTTGACCCCATATTTGACCCCGATGACCTTGAATTACCTCCAATGACCTTGAAAATCTAATCAGCAAAAGAACACCCCACCCCCTTCCCTGACATCAAGTCCCATCAAGATAGGCCTTACGGATCTCTAGATATCACGTCACAAAAGTGTTAAGCATATTTGACCCCGATGACCTTAAATGACCTCCGATGACCTTGAAAAATCAATCAGCAACAGAACGCACCACCCCCCTTCCCATCACCAAGTCCCATCAATAGGCCTTTAATTTTTAACGGATCTCCAGATATCGCGTCACAAAGGTATTTCTTAGCACACGGCGGACGGCTATCGGCTGACGCCATACGCCGGACAGAAAAAGTGATAACATAATAGTCTCTTTCTGATTACATCAGGCGAGACAAAAAGTGGTGGTCATTTTTATCCTCCTTTTTGTTCCTTTTGACTGTACTTAACACTAAAACAATGTTTGAGATTGACTTTTCAATTGGAATCATAATTTGCAATGTGCTGGCCATGTTAATTGTTTATTATACTACACATCCTTCCCGAAAAGATAACTTCGTCTTCTTGTGGCTATCTGTCAAATTAATAAATGTTTTACTTGAAAGATTTGTCATTATAGATTTGACAGGTAGTTGACAGACTATTATTATTATTATTATATAATAGTACATACCCCTTATAAACGAAAATGCAAGCTATAGGCCTATAAAACATTTAAAGTGAAAATTAAATATTTGACCATGCACTGTTTGACGGTGAATATTGGGAAATTCAGCCCAAATGATGGTTTAGATCATTTTTTTAGTATTAAAATATATTGTATATTGTAAACCATGCGTATCTGTGATACCAGAATTGATGGGAATAAAATAACACGGTTTACCAACACTGAGAGATACAGGCTGTCCCAAAATCAGTTCAGTTCAGTTTATTTTCCACAAATGAGATACATAAAAAGACAATACAATTAATATACTATGATAGATTGTTTTACGACGGGTATTCATAATATAAGTTGTTTTACGACGGGTATTCATAATATAAGTTAAAAGTTTAACGGGTTCGCCGTCGGACGAGTTTTAAAACGAACTCGTCCGACGGCGAACCCGTTAAACTTTTAACTTATATACTATGATAGGTCACAGATAGGTTGACCAAATCAGAGCAGAGCTCGGGAAGTACTGGCCACCTAAATAAAACCATTAGATAATGCAAAGAACTCGGGTGTATTTTGGCAACGGCGTGAACAAAATTACAATAACAGATCAACATCGATTAGGCCTATATAATGTACATTTGTAAATAATATTTATGCAAGACATCAAGGCGATATAAATACGGATTTATAGAAGTACCGGTAAAAATTATACATACATGTACGTATATTAGGAATGAAGTACCTTATAGTTATAGGACATGAATAAAACGATATTTTTTATATCTATTGATGAAACTTCTAACTGATTTACAGTGTCGAATATCGTCATTTAAAATGCCATTCCACTCCAGTGGTCCCTGTCTTCTATAGTATATGTCTAGCAAGATCAGTTCTAAATTTGGGGGGGGGGGGGGGGGGGGGTATATAAAGATGTGAAACCCTTGTTCCATGGGAGTGGAAGACATCTGATTTATTAATTTAGTTAGCATGGACTATTTAATTTAAAGGAAAATGGTTATCAAAATGAACTACATGTACATGAATATCATTAAAGTTCCTTTTTGAATACAGGGTGGTCCAAAATGGTCTAAATAGCAAATTTTTCATAAATCTATGAACAATTTTGTGAAGAAACACTTCTGGCTTTTTTAGTTAAATGTTTTACTACCCAGGGTAGAAAAGGACCGAAGAGTCACACAAATGAAATAGAGAGACTGCGATTTGGCCATTGTTTAATCAATAAAATGAATAAAACTGTATTTTTTACATTAAAACACTCCCTGGATTGAACATCATATTCTAGTAGAGAATGTCTAGACAACAATTCAATATTATTATTCATAGTAGCAGACACATGTTATTAACACACATATGAGAAGTTTGAAAACTTTCCTATATGTATACTTTTAAAATGGCATCAATTTCAAAAGTTCTAGTTTTCCGCTATTGTGTAGAAACCTATGGGCGCCTCATCCACCGGCGCCTCATACCCTTGACTCACTCGATGTTTAGCTTGATAACTTCCCTGTTGCTAAACATGTGGCTTTAATCCTTTTTTTATTCGGTAGCTGGGTAAATTGTCTTTAATATGATACCAATAAAGTTATATTTTTGACAACTTCTATTTAAAATAGAGACACGTATCACGATTTTAAGGATTTTTTGAAACGATCCCACCTTATTTGATACATCTAGTGACCTGTGACCATTAGCACACACATACTTTTAGCACTTTGCCAAAAAGGTGATATCACCATGATTTACATAATGGAGTGTATCTTGAGTTTAATAAATCCGATATTCATGATCTAAAATTACAGCGTGTATCAAAAAGAACGCAACACTTTTTGTCAAGAGCTATACGGTTACAGTTAAACACAAATCACTCTGAAATGTATTAGGTCTACTTATTGGCTATCACATAGTCAAATTACAACGATATCGATTATTTATTCGCTGAGATATTAAAGGTATAAGTAGAGAAGTGCAAAACACGTTTTACATCGTTCGTTCTAAAAAAAAACTTGGATTTTGCCTGTCCGATTAGTGTTATGGATTAATTATATACATGTATATTACCTTAATGTCTGGAATGGTTTATCTTAATTTCCTTTGTTTGAGTAAGGTGGTACATAAAATCATTGAATCGTGTAAAAAATGGATCGCTTCCGGGGGAATGGTTGGTTCAAGATGGAGTCCCCGCTATACTAGGTCCCGGGCGCGATTTTCTTTTTTTAATAGTAAACATTTGAGTGGGCTCACATGTAAAATTAGTTGACTTTTTGTTTTGTTTTGAAAAATCATTTTATTCAGTGAGTTTTGCTTTATTCCGTATTAAAACGAAATAAATAAATTTTACAAATGTTTAAGTTTTAAAAAAATCGCGTCCCGGGTAGTTCACGGCATCATAATGTCCCATTCACAGCAGACTAACAATGACTGATTCATACAAGACAATTAAGTACTACATTCACTTGACTATTCCATTTGTTTATCTTTTGAATAATGTGCCATACTGTTTGATTTATGACATTAACGAGAGAAAAAGAGAGAGGATATGCAAACAGACTTGTAATCTGGATTTTCAAGTTGTGTCATTAACTATCCACTAATTTATTGCCAGATTTAAATAATATAGATATGATAGCCAGACATTTGATACCTTTAACATGACATTTTCTTCTCAGAATGATGAGTTTGATTCCAATTTTGAAGTACAAAAGTGTCTTGCTAATAATATTCACCTGACAAGAAAATCAGGCATAGGCCTGCGCCTACAGGATAAACGATGTAAAACGTGTTTTGCACTTGTCTACGTGCACTCGTCAAAAGAAGTTCCTTGACAATAATTGAAGTTCAAATATTTCACATAAATATTTAATATAAATTAAACAATTGCATGTCAAAATAAGCAGACAATAATTCTCTATCATGTCTGATATCCATTTACCAAAATTAATAACAGGTTTATATTGATACTATTTGCAACATGTTTGCAAAGTTCATTTAGAAAGAATAAGTTGTTCATCATCATATTTTAACGTATGGGTAATCCAACATGTTAATAGTGATATTGGAAATGTAATGAACAATTAATACCTTCATATTGAACATGTTTTTTTACAACATTTAAAAAAATGATATCATTAATGTCAAGAAGTTTATGAAAATGTCATTGCATCTTTAATAACCTAATTAAAGTTTAATACTCATGCAGTAAATCTTTTATTGCAAAACATTACATGGATGAGGGGTTTCAAAGTCATAGTCAACCAGGGCTATTGCGTTTTTAAGAGAATGATCAAATGACGTTACTTTTGCATTTTAGCCATTTACGCAGTTTTCTGTAGCCAGTGAGTATCTTTAATTTCGCAATTACGAGCGTATAACGGCCTTCGGGCCCTACAAGTAGACTTTAGAGTGTATTAGATAAAATAAGAAATGATATACTTTGTTATTTGCAAATTCATAAACTATAAACTTTACCAAATGAATACCCGTGATAATGAGTTAAGTTCAAGCATTCTTTAAATGATAATTTTGATCGCAAATCCAAACTACCAATATCCCAAGTTAGCAACATGCGCCATTTTACGGTCGTTACAACCACAACCTATGTTTTAATTTCGAAAAGTCCCTGATAGCACACTAAACGATAGCACCCATCAAATGCAATATGCACTTAGATGACTGTACTGCATGTATACTGTTGCATATGTATCAATTATATAAAGTACATTAAACATGATCTAAACCCATCTTCATAAATCGCCCATACTCTCTGTGAATTTTCAATAAGTCAAAGGTGGCTTCAAAGATCTGGAGAATATCACATGTGTAAATACCCTAAAGTTGCAAATGTTTTGGAATGTAGAAGGTAAGGATATGATGTCAAGTTTCAACTTAAGTCGTACTGTTCAAAAGAAAGCAGTGTGCCCATACAATTACAAAATCCTTCATTTTGGACCAGTTGCCCCACGGTCCAAAAATTGCCCCAAATTCCCCTATACGTTCAGACTATAGAACCTTTGTACTATAGAACCTTTTTTTGCATTATAGAACCTGTTGGACTACGAACTGTGAGTCGATAAACATGAAACCGCGAATGCGAAATGGTCTTCACCTCGTTGCAAGGGATTTTACCTGATACTGGGTTTTCCCTTTTAAAGGTAGATGTTCCAATTTTAAACTTAGAGTTTACTATTCTACGTGAAAGGTCATCCTTAAAAAAGTCGTATTACAAAGTTTCAGTTGCATAATCGTCTATGGTTCTTATTTTAGACGCAAAAGATGCCGTGAAATGTACCCATTGAGTTGTACACACGTACAAACGATTGGTGGTTACCACTCGCGGTAATTCGACGTTATTTCATCGATTTCTCCGTAATTATACCGATTTAGGCCGTCAAATTTCAGTATGATGATGATGAGAAAAATACGAGCTTTCATATGATATGAAAATCTCCGTATGTTTGAAATAATTCTGTGTTACGAAAATGTGATCGGGTCATTTACCTTTAAATGTAACATAGACTACATACAGTTAAGCCCACAATTATTCATACCCCTTGAAAAATATGGGTTTGCGTTTTTCTCATATCTATACCAGCTGGAGTGGTGGAACTTTTGCTTTACACTAAAGACAATTAGTTTTCAAGTACAAATCAATATATCAGGGCTCAACATTTTTGCATAACAATAGAATTGAACAAGAATTGTGTTTTTATGCCTGTCCAAAATTATTCATACCTCATACCAAGTCTCAGGATTGAGGCCACTTTTTGTGATCAATACGCATATTTTTGACATTCCAAACATGCTTTATATTGTGTGATAGGCTTTTATATTGTTATGTAATTATTCCATGATGTGTGCATACAATGTGAATGCATTACAATAGTGTCCTATTGAATGTACAGTGAGGGATAAACTGCTCACAAAAAGTATCGAAACACTTAGAAATGATCCAATATATAACGGCTCGAAAAGGTATGCATTAATCGAAGCAAATAACCAAGTGCATAATTTTGTTCTGCGTATTTTGACACCTCAATCGTTGAGATACGATGTTGCGGAGCGGAGTTATTGTCATTTCTAAGTGATTCGATACTTTTTGTGAGCAGTTTATTATTGACAACACTCTAACTCTTTGACAGCATGGCGAAGAAGGTCAAATAACTTTTATGTGCATATTGTGAATGCTCACATAGAGGGGAAAGGCTACAGAGCTATTTCGAAACAATTCCAAGTGCAAGAATCAACCATAAAGCATAATTTAGGTAGAGCAAGACGTTCAACTCACTAAAAAACATTGAAGGATGCAGTCAGAAGCCCAGTGGCGTAGCTAGGTTTTTTTCAGGGGGGGGGGGGCAAGATTTCTAAAATTTTCGTAAAAGGTTGCCCCAAAATTTTTCCAAGTCGGTCAACTCGTGAATTTCACGTAAGTGGGGGGTGTGGGGGGGGGGGGGGGGGGGTGGGGGTTTGGGGTGAAGTCAAAACATTTCGCACGGTCAAAAATATTCGCACGGACACAAAATTTCGCAGTCCAAAAAGCACTGTAGTCAACAAATATTGCCCAATCCTCAGGGTTATAAACAGTTTTTCCACAAAAATGTTCATTTATTTTTAGAAAAAAACACCAAAATGGTCATTTTTAAATGGTTACCCCACATATAAGCACTATATCCAAAGAGAAGGCACTAACTGTAACTGTATACATTACCGCTGTCTTATTTTGTTTTAATACAACTTGAGTTATTACGATAATCATGAAATCTATTTGAACGGTATGAATAAGCAAAATGTATTTTGTTTAAAACATACGAAAATATGTTAAAGCATCAACATTTAAATTATCAAAGCGCAACTATCGGCCTATATGAGGAGATTGATTTGAACTACGAAGCGTAAATCGATGAGCCTGAGTGACGGGTTTCTCGAGCTGCTTTCGACCGTCAACATTTTAATTTTATACTGCTGCGGTATAATTGAAATTAAACTTTCAAAATGATCATTGTCTGTTGTCTACAGGGTGAGTCAAAAAGAGTGTACTCAACTTCAGCGATTTGTTTTAGAAAAAGTATTCGTTTGTTTTCAAAACAATATACTACGGCATAAAGACAAATCAATTAGCTTTAATATGAATTTTATCTGGTTTAGATTGGTTGAGGGAAACTTATTTTACGCTGTTTTGAATAAAAGTGACCAATTTAACGTCCGAACACGCTTTCCAGATCTTGACCATTATATTTCATAAGATACGACCAATAAAAAATGACAATACCGACAGCGGAAGGATCAATTCCTTTGTTATGAAATGATTAAAGTGTGGTAATTGTGTCATAAATAGGCCTTAAAGCTGTCTATTGTTTTAATCTATTAGGAGACAATTTTGAACAAGTGTATTGTCTACTTAATTCTTTTAATAAACAAGATGTGTAATGCTTTACATCATAATCCTAGTAAACATTATTAAGCTCGTTAAGCTTGAAATTAAAAACCGTGTTTTAGGTGAAAAAACAGCTCCTGTACAGAAATAGTCATATTGACTTAACGGTATCATCAAATAGCGTGATTTTTTTTCCAGATGGTAGCAAAGAAATGGCGCAATGATTTAAAGTTTTGTTTGCCTTGATTTTGTGGTCAAACATTTTTTTTTTTGATTTTTTCAATTAGGGTACACTTTTTTTTGACTCACCCTGTATGTGAAGATTCAACAAAATACGGAGCCATTTATTTCAAGTAAGTTACCTTTTGAATAAAACAGCATCGGACCACACTACTCACCGCCCGTGTAGCGCGGTATTTACCCTGGTTCAAATATGGCGTTTTCGGTGTGACGTTCACGAAAAGTACGCAGTGGTACGCGCGAAGCAGCCCGGCGCGAAAACACACGCGACGATTGCGTTTTACGCGGAGAGAGTCACGGCTCATGTACACGCATGATGCTGCATTCGTTCTTTTCCGTGCAGTTCCGACAAATACCGACATACCTCCAATTTGCCCCCCATAGTGGGAATCCAAAATGGCGACCGTTACACGTAAAGAGATAGGGCAAACAAAATCGTCTGGTTTCTCCTTTATAATTCTGTGGGCTGTACACATGCCTGTAACCATTTCCCGTGTGTAACCTCGCTGCTTCTGCGCCATGTGTAAGGGTGCGTGTGCCGCGGCAGTGAGACCTTGCGCAAACATGCACGCGACGCGTTACCACGGTAAGATTACGCTGTAGTAGTACGCGCAACGCACAATGTTGTTCAATTCTAGTGGCATTTATGAGCCAAATCTGAGAGGTTTTTTGCTGTTTTTTGCTCTTTTCAGGAGTAGAGTCTTTCTTGGTCGGAGTCCATGGAGAACTTTTGTGTACTATATGTCTGCTGGAGTGTCAGCCTTAATATCTTGGTCCAAGACTCACCAAGGTTGTTCAGGAGAGCATTGATGGTGATATGTGGATTGTTGTTCACCATACTTTTCTTGTCAAACAAGGGGCTTCCGACCGTGTTCTTCAAGGATTTTAACTGATTTTAACTGATTTTAACTGTCTTGTTCTTCCTAATTATGCTTTATATGGTGGAATTTAGCACTTGAAATTGCTTCGAAATAGCTTTGTAGCCTTTCCCCTCTTTGTGAGCATTCACAATGCACAAAAAGGTCCTCACTGAGTTATTTGATCTTCTTCGCCATGCTGTCAAAGAGCTAGAGTGTTGTCCTATAATATCCCTCACTGTACATTCAATAGGACACATTTGTAATGCATCCACATTGTATGCACACATCATGGAATAATTGCATAAAAATATAAATGCAAAAAATGTTGAGCCCAAATATATTGATTTGTACTTGCAAACTAATTGTCTTTAGGTGTAAAGCGAAAGTTCCACCACTCCAGCTGGTATAGATATGAGAAATATGCCAAAAACTCATATTTTTCAAGGGGTGAATAATTGTGGGCTTAACTGTATATATACAACATAAATTTAGATATATTTACATTTTACATAATACTACCAACTATTTACATAATACTACCAACTATAATGTACATGTACGTATGTCAGCAGTGGCAGACTGGCAGTAGAAGTCACGTTGACTCTGAAATGAACAAACAAACCTAAAATATTAGAAATACTGTCAGAACAATTATTGCCCAGCTTCCTCCGGCCCACCTTATTATATTGCCCTGATTATACCATGTGGCCAATTATAGTATTTATGTGTTGATGAAATGCCAAAGACGTGTAATAAGAAATAGGTTACAGCTATAGATTCAATCTATAAAACCAAATTCACCACTTGGTTGCATAGATAGATTTGCAAGACTTTTGTGGTGGGCTCTTGACAACTCCTATCCATTTTGTTTCAACTCAAATGTTGACTATATATATACATACTATGTGTAATTATATGAAAAGATTATAGATTGAGGCTATCGGCAATTTTTTTTCAACCCAATTCAATTAGAAATATAGTATTTTTTGTTGTTGACATGAGGCGATCATTTCAGGGATGAGCGGCACGCGAAATATAATAATACAGTATTAAAACAACATTTGGAAATGCTAGTTCAAATGTGCAAACAGCTCACAGAAAGCTCGCTTTTAAATCACGCTATACATATTCGACTGACATTTTGTATAGCATATTATATTACCTGTTTACCTGTCGTCACGGGCACTAAGGGAAGGCTTTTTAGCCTAAAACGCCCATCCACTTTCATCATCATTACTTGACTGCAATATAGTTAATATACTTAATTTACTTTGCATGAGATATTATTAAACAGATTAGCTTTATTTCGTTAAAAAAAATCATATACAAGTTCCAATCGCTGTGAGCCAACTCCCCTCATGGCGCAGTGGTTAGCTAACAGGATTCATGTACGAAAGGTTACTGGTTCGATTCCCGGTGTTGCAAAATTTTGCGTATACTAATCGCTTACTTACTATGGACAGCTGTTAAATCCTCCATCATGTTCCTGTGAGTGCAAAGTGTTCATCTTCAACATGTTCAAGGAGCTAGCGTGCTGTTTAGTCTGTTATACAAAATATGACAATGGAATTTTAGATTGTATATAGTTTGGGGCTAAGGGATATGTTAGTTCAGTTTCTTCTAAAGGCACCAAATTGGGCTCATATGTTGCTCATAATACCATACTCTTTTGATTTATGGATGCCAAAATGTGGGGCCTTCTCCGGGGACAGCCATATTGGCCAATTCCAATTCCATACTGGGGGAATCAAACATTCAAATTGCTTCGAGTAAGCTGACAAGCATACCAAATTGTTTGTATGAGCACAAGGATTCTAAAAATGTAGTCTTAAAGACGTTTTTAAAATTGACCTTTTTGTTGCTTTTACCGTCTGATGTACATGTACATGTGTTTTGCCACTAATCTGTATCTGTAATTTAATGAATTTAACATTAGGCCTATATAGGCCCTATCATGGAAATACGTATACTTACATTAACAGCAATGCATCAATTAAATCATCGCCATCTATAGCGCCGGTGTTGTATATATCTATTAACGTTACAATTATTTCTATCAGGAGATGGAGCTCATTTTCCGTTATATATGGCATTTTGGAGACTTTGGACGAACAGAATCCTGTGAAAATATATGAATTTTGAAATGGTTAAAAATTATCAGCAACCCCAGCTAATAAAGACACACTGGGGTGGTATTCAGTATCATGTGCATTATTACCTTTACCATGTTTGCACCACAAGTGTTTTTTTCTTTCTGGACGGTTTTACATATTCAAAAGTTTGTAGCTTCAAAATAGCAAATGGTAATTTATTAATTGTCAGAAAGACTTTACAATTTAATACCAAATTTGCCAATAATAAATTTAAGTGACATGTTCTGTTTTGCTCTTGGAATTGCTGTGTGGTAATATTTAGTGTATTATAAGATTCACAGATGTTAACACATTCAACCTAATTCTGGTAAAAATAACAGTAAGTCGTGTATTGTTGTTGAAGATATCGTTTTGTTATTTCTGATAACACATAAAAACTTATAATTAACGTCTGTTCTTTTTTGACTGAATTTACTATAAACGAAGTTGTAATTTCTTAATAACGATTTCCTAAGTAAGTTAGGCAAAATATGTTTACATTTGTTTAGGTTAATTTCAGAAATACATATTCGAAAAGCAAAACAGACTATTCCTTGCGTTTTGTAAAACATAATCATCGCCGATGTAAACCATGATTGTGAGAAACAAAGCACTTTTTGTACAAATATAATCATACAGCTGTTGTGTGCAAACAATAAAACGCGCCGTGAAAAAGGGAGACATTAATTTGAAGAAGATCTTCGATCAGGTTGAAATTATTGAGAAAAAAACGTAAAATTAAATTATGGACATATGACAGTAAAACTGTGTGATAAATCAATTTAATCAATAAAGGTCATACAAAATTATAATATACTTACTTGTTATTATTCACGGGAAAATGTGCTAGCACTGACTGTTATTTAGGAGAGTCTCGGAAAGTTGCACTGATGATCTCTGAGACTAGTCTAATAGTAATAGTAGTGTCATCATGCCCAGGACAGGGGCGTAACAGAGTGGGTGGGTGGCACTGTGCCCCCCCCCCCCTTCCCCCCGGCTGTTACGCCACTGGCCCAGGATGATGTTTTGTTACCCAATCAACTGGCTAACAATGAAAAATGGTTAATGGTTAAATAATTATATCCATCAGTGATCCAATTCCATGCATGCAACTATCTGACCAATATGTATTTATACAACTGCGTGAAAAAATAAATAAACTTCAGTCAATCAATAATCGATATAACGGCGTTAAAACGGTAAATGATGATACCAAGATATCACTCCTCATGACATGGCCTATTATAAGTGAATTGATGATTGTGACCGCCATGTGATAATTAATTGCACTATAGGGCCATGTGTTTTGAACTCGCCACCCTTCCCGTTGCATGTCTAGATGTTTACATTTTATTATTACACCAGCTGAGATTCGAATTAGCTTATCACAATAACTACTTGTTCTACCCAATCAAAAGTATATATTTTCTGAACGGTAATCTCACAATGAATCGAAATATGCGACTGGAATTTGCATATAACAACTTGTGATTAAGAATGTTCAAAGAATATTTTGATTAAAGCTCAAATTTTTTTTTATTCCTATCCCAATCATCATTTTACTGTGTATATTATTAGTTCCTCATGCAATTTAATTACCCATCAGAACAATGGTTGTCAAGGGTAACTTGTTGAAATATACTATATCGGGAAGTAAATGAGCGCAAACATTTCCCGGAAACGTTTACATTTCATATTTATTTAGAGTTTTCACATATATTTTTTGAGCTATTCACCCTATCCTGATTTAATAAGCGGCATTGTTGAATTCCCCCATTTGAGATCCAAAAATGTATAATTTTGCTATCATCGGTTGAATAATTCTGTTGTTTTATAGTCATGTTTGTAAAACCAGTGACTGTAAAACCGATGAATTAGGGCAAGTTCACTGTGTAGTGAATAGGGAAAAAACCAAGGACAATGCAATCTATTCGTGATTACAATTGTTACGTAATAGTTGACACGTTTGTTGAAACAGATATTTATAGAATATAAAACAATCTATACCTTGAATAGTAGCAAAATCATGTTTGTGCCATAGAGATGATGAGTTATCAAAATTTGAACGTAGAGTAGAATTAGGAACATTTTCTATATTCCCCATTAGGGGGGTGGGGGGGGGGGGGTGGGGTACCGCGCCATTTTGTCCCGAAGCAATGGTCATGACGTCATATTTTGGTCATTTTCTGCACTTTTGTATTGGATTTACGTGCAAAATATATGCCCTTGGCAGCATACTTTCCCGGGTGTGTGGGTGCACTTTAAATTTCAGATGTTCTAAAATGGACGGATATCTAACCAATTTGATAAAAAACACGATCCACACACCCCAAAATTGCAAAAAAATGCATAAAATAAGTCCACTTTTTTATGCCTTTGAACAGAGTGGCGGCCGGGATTGTAGAATTTAATTCTTCCAATTAGCACGGTTAGTGTAGTGGAAAGAAAGTCGACATGAGGAGCGAAAGGTTGTGGGTTCGAGCCCCATTAGGAGCACTTGTTGTTTTATATGCTGGATTTGCTTAGCATCATCTGTATGCTTGACCACGCGGACACCACACTGCTGGCGTTTACCGTATCAGTTACGCCATTTTTTTCTCGAAAATGTCAACAACAAAATTACCGTACTTTTAAAAATAAGAATTATAATCAAATTACAAACACATTTTGTGCGAGAGCAACACAAACATTTGGCAAAAATGGCACAATAAAAATCCGTTCGTTATAAATAAATGAACATGGTTAAATAATAAAACTATCACAATTACAGTCGTGGATCTCTGTGGCGTGCGTAGGTTGGCCATGTGTTGGCAATCGGAAATCACGGGTTCGAATCTTCCTTTTATTTTTCTATTTTTTAAACTTGATGGTAGATTAATGTAACATCAGTGTTATGTCAATTTTTATCAATTATAAATGCCGCCCATGCGTTTATAGTGTTCTTTTTATTTATTTATTTATCATAAATATATCCTTGATTTATTTAACTTTGTATCTAAACAATTAAAATGCGTAAACAATTATATTATTGCTCGATAAATAGAGTGATTTAACTTGAGTTCAGTTTGATAATATGATAGCAAAACTTGTTGTAAAACCATTTTACCAGTGTGTTCAACAATTTCTCCTTTGCACACTTTGGTAATACATTCAGAGATGTCACTTTTAGCTTGTTATAGTAGCTAGGCTCAATTATAAGCAAGTTTGCGACCTCTATGATTTTAAGCTGGTAACACAATCCCACAGTGCATTTCGTTAAAACAGTGTAAATTATTTTTCCACGATACGTATCACGTGATAACCACGATCGATTTCGCAAAATATTGCAAAATGGCGCGGTACCCCAGCCCCCCCCCCCCTAATTCCCCATTGTACACAACGCCACCACCGCCACCCCTGACTTATCGAAATATAATCAATCATATCTCAGCCAAACAGTTATAGAAATACCTGATTTATTCACACAGTGTAGCTATATAAACATAAATAAACGTTCAAATGACACCTAAACCATGATAGCTCTACCACATTTAGTTGTTGAGTTGAGAGAGATGGATGATTCGTCACCAAAAATACAACGCCGCCACCCTTTAGTGGGCGGTACCCGGTTCAAAACACATGGCCATTAGGCAAAAACAACGAGTCGATATAATTGACTCTCTGATGATATATAGTAGTCGCGCATAAACGGGCGCACAAGATTTCAAGGGGCGGCTAGAATTTTTTTTTTACACAGAAATATCACCCACTATGTGGCAAAAACAAACTTTATTACCCACTGATAAGTATACAAAAACCACACAAACAAAATCCAACCAGCTCAATATAAAAAGGCGATTTTGAAGGAGCTCTATTATCTACACCTTTATATTATACAAACGGATAAAAATCGTGTTTGAAAACTCTGATCACCTTAAAATCTTTGCCCAAAGTTCAATAAAATATTTCATCAACAAAATCAACTTGAGAATAGATCCGCTGTTTTTCTATCATATTTGATATACTGCCCTTTTATTATTAGAATTTTAGATCATGAATATCGGAATTATTTGTATATAACATGTTTAAAGATATAACATGTTTTGCAATTTCTGTTATGTAACATTGATGTGATGCTATTTAAAAGATAACATGATGATTGTATGAATCATTAACATTATGTATATATTTGGATGAATGAGAAATAAATAAAGTACTAAACATCAAAAAACTTACCAAATACTCGGCAACTTCACCAAATTCTCGTGGTCGCAGTTATTGGCTTCGCGTTCCCTCTTTCTTAATTAAACAGTACACTCCTTTCAGACCAAGACTATTTGCATATACATGCGCCATATTGGTCATAGTATTCCTTGGGTCTATTATGCACATGATAGGTTTTCCAGCGATTAAAGGTGACATATCATATGGGGTCACGAGGGGTCATTACAACCTGGTTAAAGGTCAACAACGGGTTATTAGAGTTCAAAATGTGAATTCTTGCTCATTTCCATTCAAATAGTCCATTCATGGTCATGTCAGGTGGGGTAGCGACCATTGACCTATATTTCTTCTTCCAACGCATGCTACTTCTCCTACAGTTTACATGTCACAATCGCCACAATTGGTCAAATGGTTCCATATGACCATGTGCATATAGCGTCTCCATGCGCCATATTGGTCATAGTATTCCTTGGGTCTATTATGCACATGATAGGTTTTCCAGCGATTAAAGGTGACATATCATATGGGGTCACTAGGGGTCATTGAACTTTACAGGCATAAAAGTTAAGACATTGTCCGATTTGGACAAAACTTTGACATCTTGTTTGATTTGATGAGCCAATAAAATAAGTTAATCATTTAAATTAGGTCAAAGGTCAACAAGGGGTCACTAGAGGTCAAAACGTGAATATCCTTAAAAACGCTACTTCTCCTACAGTTTACATGTTACAATCACCATACTTGGTCAAATGATTCCTTATGACCATGTTCATATAGGGTCTCCTGCTATTAAAATTCACATGTCATATGGGGTCACTAGGGGTCATTGAACTTTACACGCATAAAAGTTAAGACATTGTCCGATTTGGACCAAACTTTAACATCTTGTTTGGTTTGATAAGCCAAGAAAATAAGTCAATCATTTGAATTAGGTCAAAGGTCAACAAGGGGTCACTAGAGGTCAAAACGTGAATATCCTTAAAAACGCTACTTCTCCTACAGTTTACATGTTACAATCACCATACTTGGTCAGATGATTCCTTATGACCATGTGCATATAGGGTCTCCTGCTATTAAAATTCACATGTCATATGGGGTCAATAGGGGTTATTGAATTTTACACACACGCATAAAAGTTGAGACATTATCCGATTTGGACCAAACTCATCACTACATCCTTTATGTGTGTTGGCTATTATGAACAATACGGCATTAACATACAGTCCGATGGCTGATAACAATAATTATAAACATCTTCATACAGTGATAGACAATCAAAACATCAGTTTGGTGGCTAATAAACAATTTAAGTCCATGATCAATGTACATCTGGTGACTAACTAACAATCACTACATCCACGGACAGTCTGACGATTATGAACAACAACTGCAACTACCGTATACAGTCTCGTGGCTAATAAACACTCATTACACCTATCTACAGTGTAGAGGTTAATAAATAAATAGTCAGGAACAACTGGATTTATTTTTAAATTGTATACAATAACACGTTTGTAATGCAAGTCTTTTTATGTTCTATGATTGGTCACGCATTGTATTTTATGTAAGTTATTAACAAGTTTAATTGAAAATTAACAATTTCTTAATTAAAAAATGCTTCTAGGGTCACTAAGGGTCATTGACCTATTGTAATTAATTAACAAAAACCAATATTCGTGCTTCTCGAAGCACAACTCCTGTCTAGTTATATTGGTTTTGCGCAGCAAACCAATATACTGTTATCCTCATTTTCTTTCTTTATATTGGTTTTGCGCAGCAAACCAATATACTGTTATCCTCATTATATTAGTCGAGAAACGACTAATATACTGTATTCGTCCTGTTTCTTTCTTCTTATATTAGTCGAGAAACGACTAATATACTGTATTCGTGCTGTTTCTTATATTAGTCGAGAAACGACTAATATACTGTATTCTAGCTGTTTCTTCTTCTTATATTAGTCGAGAAACGACTAATATACTGTATTCTAGCTGTTTATATTAGTCGAGAAACGACTAATATACTGTATTCTAGCTGTTTCTTCTTTCTTTCTTTCTTTCTCCTGTCATAAGACCTATAACTCCGTAACCATTAAGCCGATTTTGACCATATTTAGTCATAAGTATCCTTATGTGCACCACTACTCAGGTTGTAAAGCATAAGGGGTCAAAGGTCACACAAGTGTAACTAGGGGTCAAAACGTGATTTTCCCTAAAAACGCATTTGCAATTTAGTGAAATGACCTATGATCGTCAAAATTGGTCAACATATTCCTTTTGACTGTACGCATGTATAATAGTTCGGTTTTTTAAATCGAAAAATGTTTGGGGTCACTAGAGGTTAAAATGTAAATTTTAACTCATTCACTCAAAATGCTACTTGTCCGAGAGCAAATGACTGATGATACTCCGAATTAGTCAAAAGATTCCTTGGATCCATGTTCATATAGGGTGCTTCTCCACTAAAAATGACATTTTAAACGGGGTCACTAGGGGTCATTGAACTATACAGGTGTAAAACTGAAGACATGCTTTGATTTTGACCGGACTACTTTTTTCTTGTGCGCATTGATAAGCCAAGAAAAAAAGTCAATCATAAGTTTTGGGTCAAAGGTCAAGAAAATGTCACTAGGGGTCAAAATGTAATATTTCACCCCATTCACTCAAAATACTACTTGTCCGAGAGGAAATGACTGATGATTGTCAGAATTGGTCAAAAGATTCCTCGTATCAATGTTCATATAGGGTGCTCCTCCACTAAAAGTGACATGACACACGGGGTCACTAGGGGTCATTGAACAATACAGGTGTAAAACTGAAGACATGTTCCGATCTTGACCGGTCATAGCTCATTTTGTTGGCATTGATGAGGCAAGCAAAAAAGTCAATCATTTTTTTGGGGTCAAAGGTCAAAAAAAGGTCAAAATGTACATTTTTACTACATTAGGACCCCTAGTGACCTTTTCTTGACCTTTGACCCCAAAAAAATGTTTGACTTTTTTTCTTGTCTCATCAATGTCTACAAAATGAGCCATGACTGGTCAAAATCGGAGAAAGTCTTAAATTTTACCCTGTATAAAACCTTTAAAAAAAATCTGTCTTAATAATTATTCGATTTAAAAAAAAGTTATACAGTGTAAAATTTAAGACATGCTCCGATTTTTACCAATCATGGCTCATTTTGTAGGTATTGATGAGACAAGCAAAAAAGTCAATCATTTTGTTGGGGTCAAAGGTCAAAAAAAGGTCACTAGGGGTCGAAATGTACATTTTTACTACATTAGGACCCCTAGTGACCTTTTCTTGACCTTTGACCCAAAAGAAATAATTGACTTTTTTTCTTGTCTCATCAATGCCTACAAAATGAGCTATCACCGGTCAAAATCGAAGCAAGTCTTTATATTAGTCGAGAAACGACTAATATACTGTATTCGTCCTGTCACTTTTGAGAATTCTTCCGTCATGAGACCGATAGCTCCGTAACCCTTTGACCGATTAAAAAAATCCTACAGGCCAAAGTTCCCTTTAGTGAACCACTACTCAGATCAGAAAGCACAAGAGGTCAAATGTCACACAGGGGTCACTAGAGGTCAAAACGACCTATTATTTCACTCAAAATGCTATTTTTTCTAGAGGAAATGACCGATGATTGTCAGAATTGGTCAAAAGATTCCTTGGATCCTTGGTCATATAGGATGTTCAGCGATTAAAAGTGGCATGTCATATGGGGTCACTAGGGGTCATTGAACTTTACAGAGGTAAAAGTTAAGACATGTTCTGATCTTGACCGGTCATAGCTCATTTTGTAGACATTGATGAGACAAGCAAAAAAGTCAATCATTTTGTGGGGGTCAAAGGTCAAGAAAAGGTCACTAGGGGTCAAAATGTAAATTGTTACTCCATTCACTCAAAACCCTACTTGTCCGAGGGAAAATAACTGATGATACTCAGAATTGGTCAAAAGATTCCTTGGATCAATGTTCATATAGGGTGCTTCTACACTAAAAGCGACATGTCAAACGGGGTCACTAGGGGTCATTGAACTTTACAGAGGTAAAAGTTAAGACATGTTCCGATCTTGACCGGTCATAGCTCATTTTGTAGGCAGTGATGAGACAAGCAAAAAAGTCAATCATTTTGTGGGGGTCAAAGGTCAAAAAAGGTCACTAGGGATCAAAATGTAAATTGTTACTCCATTCACTCAAAACCCTACTTGTCCGAGGGAAAATGACTGATGATACTCAGAATTAGTCAAAAGATTCCTTGGATCAATGTCCATATAGGGTGCTTCTACACTAAAAGCGACATGTCAAACGGGGTCACTAGGGGTCATTGAACTTTACAGAGGTAAAAGTTAAGACATGTTCCGATTTTAACGGGACTACTTTAATCTTGTGCGCATTGATCAGCCAAGCAAAAAAGTCAATTACAAGTTTTGGTTCAGAGGTCAAGAAAAGGTCACTAGGGGTCAAAATGTAAATGTCCCTAAATCTAGAATGATTGCCGTGTCCAGTAACTGGCATGTCGTGTTGATATCCGTATAATGTCATATACGGCATTCCATCAAAAAAATTGTAATAGAAAGTACGAATTAATGCAAAAAAATTAATATCACAAAGCAGAAATGGAGTTAGATTTCCATTCTAACATCTTCGGACTCAGTACTACAAAAGACATAAGTAGTGACAGAATCAGCAAATCATATAAAGGATTAACAAATTATTTGAGAAAAATGGGATGCACATATAATCTTTTCTTATCCTAAAAACGTGCCAAACTATGGCACGCCCCAGAGGACAAAAACGTGTTGAGACTAATATATATTCGTGATCTATGATCACAGTTCATATCTCTTTCTTCAGCCATGGGACCTATAGCTCCGTAACCATCAACCCGAATTTGACCATATTTAGTCATAAGAATCCTTATGTGCACCACTACTTAGGTTGTAAAGCATAAGGGGTCAAAGGTCACACAAGGGTAACTAGGGGTCAAAACGTGATTTTCACTAAAAACGCATTTGCAATTTAGTGAAATGACCTATGATCGTCAGAATTAGTCAACATATTTCTTTTGACCGTACGCATGTATAATAATTAGGTTTTTTAAATCGAAAAATGTTTGGGGTCACTAGAGGTCAAAATGTAAATTTTAACTCATTGACTCAAAATGCTACTTGTCCGAGAGCAAATGACTGATGATACTCAGAATTTGTCAAAAGATTCCTTGGATCCATGTTCATATAGGGTGCTTCTCCATTAGAAGTGACATTTCAAACGGGGTCACTAGGGGTCATTGAACAATACAGGTGTAAAACTGAAGACATGCTCTGATTTTGACCGGACTTCTTTTTTCTTGTGCGCATTGATAAGCCAAGAAAAAAAGGAAACTATAAGTTTGGGGTCAAAGGTCAAGAAAAGGTCATTAGGGTTCAAAATGTATTTTTTTAACTACTTCAGGGCTGAAATTTATAAAAACAATTATCAAATATAGTACAATTTAAGATATTATGAGGTTATTGCCCTTTGACAACATATACCAAGGTCAAAGCCCTCGACTAATATCCGTGATCTAAGATCACAATTATCTCTAGTTTCTTCTTTCTTTCTTTCTTCTTTCTTCCAACGCATGCTACTTCTCCTACAGTTTACATGTCACAATCGCCACAATTGGTCAAATGGTTCCTTATGACCATGTGCATATAGGGTCTCCTGCGATTAAAATTCACATGTCATATGGGGTCACTAGGGGTCATTGAACTTTACAGGCATAAAAGTTAAGACATTGTCCGATTTGGACCAAACTTTGACATCTTGTTTGATTTGATGAGCCAAGAAAATAAGTCAATCATTTGAATTAGGTCAAAGGTCAACAAGGGGTCACTAGAGGTCAAAACGTGAATATCCTTAAAAACGCTACTTCTCCTACAGTTTACATGTTACAATCACCATACTTGGTCAAATGATTCCTTATGACCATGTGCATATAGGGTCTCCTGCGATTAAAATTCACATGTCATATGGGGTCACTAGGGGTCATTGAACTTTACAGGCATAAAAGTTAAGACATTGTCCGATTTGGACCAAACTTTGACATCTTGTTTGATTTGATGAGCCAAGAAAATAAGTCAACCATTTGAATTAGGTCAAAGGTCAACAAGGGGTCACTAGAGGTCAAAACGTGAATATCCTTAAAAACGCTACTTCTCCTACAGTTTACATGTTACAATCACCATACTTGGTCAAATGATTCCTTATGACCATGTGCATATAGGGTCTCCTGCGATTAAAATTCACATGTCATATGGGGTCACTAGGGGTCATTGAACTTTACAGGCATAAAAGTTAAGACATTGTCCGATTTGGACCAAACTTTGACATCTTGTTTGATTTGATGAGCCAAGAAAATAAGTCAATCATTTGAATTAGGTCAAAGGTCAACAAGGGGTCACTAGAGGTCAAAACGGGAATATCCTTAAAAACGCTACTTCTCCTACAGTTTACATGTTACAATCACCATACTTGGTCAAATGATTCCTTATGACCATGTGCATATAGGGTCTCCTGCTATTAAAATTCACATGTCATATGGGGTCACTAGGGGTCATTGAACTTTACAGGCATAAAAGTTAAGACATTGTCCGATTTGGACCAAACTTTGACATCTTGTTTGGTTTGATGAGCCAAGAAAATAAGTCAATCATTTGAATTAGGTCAAAGGTCAACAAGGGGTCACTAGAGGTCAAAATGTGAATATCCTTAAAAACGCTACTCCTCCTACAGTTTACATGTTACAATCGCCACAATTAGTCAAATGATTCCTTATGACCATGTGCATATAGGGTCTCCTGCGATTAAAATTCACATGTCATATGGGGTCACTAGGGGTCATTGAACTTTACAGGCATAAAAGTTAAGACATTGTCCGATTTGGACCAAACTTTGACATCTTGTTTGATTTGATGAGCCAAGAAAATAAGTCAATCATTTGAATTAGGTCAAAGGTCAACAAGGGGTCACTAGAGGTCAAAACGTGAATATCCTTAAAAACGCTACTTCTCCTATAATATAATGTAATTAATCAAAAGTCCTATCTAGATTTATTATTTAATATATTGTAATTTTGAGCGCCCATTCCTTTTTAAAGGAATTTTTATTCTTTATGCCGTTATTTCGCCCGACAGACTTTTCTTATTGATTCTTGTTCATTTAAACCGAGGATCGATGTTTAAACTTCCTTGAAAGCAAATGATCCGAATAAATTACTTTATGTCAAACTAACTATCCGATATTTGTAGTAGAAACTTGTATTTGCCAGTATCTTAATATCATTTTATAGTCATGATATTGATGTGTCCCCGTTCTCTAATCCATACAATGTAGTTAATAGGCCTATTATGTAGCACTAAAAAGCAATTTTGATAAACCGAATTTGTATATTATTGTCTTTCATCAGACCCCAGGAACAAATGCCGAAAGTAAATCACAATCACAGACAGCACGAACACCACTACGCCATGGTAAGTTATCTAAGATTATTGAGAGTATAAATATGACTCCGGGATATGACAATTGGGATCAATTCATTGCAATTATGTCAATCCTATTAATATTTGGTAAAACGTTGTGCCAAGTCACAACTTACGAGTCTAAAATGTCACAACACTGGTATCTTATTTAGGGAAATGGTTAGGCTATACATCAACCTAATTGGGGGGGGGGGGGGTTGTAGGGAGTTTATAATGCCTTTAGGATATGGTTATAAATCAACCTGGTTTGGGGTGGGGGGTAGGGGGTTTATGTGGTTTCAAAGGCACGGGTAATGTGCCATAACCATCTACACTCTTAGAAAAAGGGTGCTTCAGGGGTTCTTGGCTGTCCCGTATATGGAACCCTCATGCTTTTTGGCTTTAAACAAGCTTGTACAAAGAACATTGCATTTTGGGAAGATAAATGCGCCGCGTGGCGCAATAAGATTTTTCATCTGTGCAATTTTGACCATAATAATTCTATGATTCCTTTGATCAAACGAACCGACAATGCCAATCTCAACCAACACGACGTCAATATTGGGGGCGGGCGGTCGCCCCCACCCCACCCCCTGGCTGCGCATTGATTGGCTATGGCTATTATACATACAGTAGGGGAGACCGGGGGGAAGATAGGACACCCAATGGGAAAGATGGGACACCTATAATTTTACTCGACTGTAATCAGGTAATACGAATATCCGACAAGTGACCCCACCAAAGCAAAATGTATCACCAAGAGCCTTAACAAGACTTTAGTTTCACCAAAAATGGTGCCCGTCGGCCTCTGGCATCAATATTTTGTATCAAAGTGTCCCTTCTTACCCCAGCGATAAAATGTTTCTTAATTTTTTGTCCCATCTTCCCATGCAGGGGCAAGATATAAAGACATGATATCAAAGCTTTTTTGTTACAAAAATGGGCAAAATTCCGCGTCCCATCTTCCCCCAGTGTACCCTACATAGTCTGTAAACAGTTCAAACCTATGCTGGATAGACATTATAAAGATGCAAAGCTGGAACCTTGAGGTTATCACAAATAGTTCCTGTTTGAATTACAGAATTTTCAAAACTAACCCTACTTTTGAAAATTATTTGCTTACAATGACTTATAATCGTAGAATCTAGAAAACGTACATTATCTCTTTGTATATTTATATGTATGTTAGATACCAAGTAACAGTATAGATGTAATGATATAGCTAGTGTTATTAATACTAATAGTACTTGTATAATCTATGCGACTCTGAATCGGTTGGTGATGAATTCCACTATCTTTTTGTTTGTAGAGCTTTTTATAGATCAAAGCTCTTAATAAAAAGGTACTACACTCTCAGAAAAAAGGTGCGACTTAGAACCTTAAAAGGTTCTTCAGCTTGTCCTCTATTTAGAACCCTCGAGGGTTCCCCTGAGAACCATTTTTAATGGTTCTTCAAAGAACCCCCAAGAAAGGTTCTTAAAAGACCCTTAAATGGTTCTTCAGATTTGTCCTCTATTTAGAACCCGCATGGTTCCTTGAGGAACCATTCATGTAGGGTTCTTCAAAGAGCCCCCAAGAAAGGGTTCAAAATAGAACCGTAAATGGTTTTCAGATTTGTCCTCTATTTGGAACCATCATGGTTCTATCAAGAACCCTCTGAAAGGGTTCTTGAAAAAACCTAAAAAGGTTCTTCAGTTTTGGCATATGCCGAACCCTTAATAAGTTCAATTAAATGATGAACAAACTGACTGTGAATCTGACTAGATAATATTTACAAAATACAGAATCAATGGTGTTAAATTAATAAAAGTCAGCAAGTCAAAGTCTTAAGTCATTGATTATACTTGGTTATAATCATATCAATAAAGAAATAAAGTAGAAAGTAAATATTTGTATTTTTTTACACAGTACCATTTATTAACAGGGTTACAAAACAATTATTACATTGCGAACTCATTTATTAAGATGTACGTATGCAAATTTCAGCATTTCCGATAAGTCTACCAAGAACCCCATTTTCCCCAAATAAGGGTTCTTTCTGGAACCATCTCACTACATAGAACCTTTTTGCGGTGTTAAAGAACCCCTAACAAACCTTTTTAGAACCTTTAAAGGTTCTTTAGTTCTGCCATGAACCATTTGCCATTTCAAGAACCCCCGCTAGAACCCTTTTTTCTAGAGTGTATCTATATTACAGAAATCCCAGGACTGTCAAAATGAGATCACATATTAAACCCGAAAAATATGAAAAGGTTGAAATTTTTGGCAAAATTTGCTAAAATCATCAGCGATAAATTTAATCAACCGGTAATCCTGATTTCATTAGACTTCCATGTCACATCCATTTTTGTGTGCTTCAATATAATTAACACTGATGATGTACATTTTTTATGTTCACTTAAACATCTTATAATTTATGTATCTTTGTATATTTTTATACCAATTTAGCGTTATGTCATGTTTTATTTACTACTTGTAATGATGTTACTCTCATACCCCGGAAGGGGATCGATAGAGTGGTAATAAAATTTCAAAAAAGGGTTCAAGTGCATGTTATGATGTTCATTCATTCATTCATAAAAGGTTTAATAAAAACTGTTCTTGCAGCAAATATGGTGGGGGGGGGGGGGGGGGTAACATTATACACCATGTGATGATTATATAGACATAGATGTTTTTCCACCATACCGTCGATTTGCTGTCCAGAATTCATCTCATAGTAAAAGTTTTTGAAGTCGATAGGTTTTAATAAATATGCGCGAAGCGCATAAAAAATGGCATTTACACTCCAAAATAGCCTCTAAAATCACGCCAATCACCACCATCTTTATAGTTTAAACAAATTTACACAACCCCCCCCCCCTGTTTAAGAATAAAAAGTTACATAACCCCCCCTATTTCAATATATGAAAGTTACATGACCCCCTGCTATAGTTTACCAACCGCCCTCCACCATAAATAATGAACGGTCCCTAAATACAAACATACCATCCCCGCACAGCGTAAACGCCGCATCAGAAAAGATTTTTACACGTACGGGATATTGACCAATCACAGCGCCCGATTCGGTCACGCCCCCATTTCGACATCCTACAGTTTTGGGAAAGCCCTTTGTGCTATTTTTAACTCTGCCTACCCACAATGCAACATTTTTCTAGCTTCAATAAATTAAAATGGCCGAAGAACAATCTGATCTCGTGCGTGAAAAAATAGGAATAAAAATTGATGAACAGGTAAGGAAATTATGACTCTTTGAAAATAGAATTCTGTGGAGTAAAACGTCAAATATTCATAAATCGCAAGATTTGATTGCCGATCGAAAATCGCCGATTTCTGCCCGTATTATTGTTTCACATTTAAGCTTATTGATTGACATGCTCACGAGTCTTCGATAAATCTTTCTGTGCGAGTTCCATTCTGGGAACTGAGAATTCTTCCGGGGATCTGAAACAAAAGTGAGCTGAGATGTCACATTTCTAACGAAATTTCACTTGTAGGTTGCGTAATGAGATGCGCAGACATTACAAATTATTCCACCAAATTACGTTTTACAGGCAAGTCGGTGTGAATTTGTTGACAGACTTCCGACAGAAAATGGTTTCAATCTTAATAATCCATGCTAGAAATTGGCCAAAAATATCGTTATTTGATGATTCATTTGATCTCAGGTAAGATACCAAAACGTTTTATTTGTCACAATTTATAAACTACCTTTATTTTTGTGTTTCAATCATGATGCTTACCACCGGTAATTTGAGTATTTTGCCCACTTTGTATAGCCAGCGTCATCACCGAAAAATTGGGGGCGCTATATAAGAGGTCCCGTTTTAACCCGGAAGTTGTGACCGAAAATTAGCGATGTTTACCGATCGCTAGGTAGCGATTCGGCATCGGCGCATGGATATCGTTGTATGGGCAATTGTGATTTGGTTCGTCGTCACACGAGGTTGCAAATTCGGAATGGATGACTTTCGCTTCGATGTACAAAAAGAATCATCACGATAGCTGTTGCCGTTATCGAGATACGATTTCCCGAAAAAGGTAAATTTTTCAACAATTTTATAGTGATGTTTGACCGTAAATTACACCTATATAGGGTAGAGTGTCGATGTTTTTGTTGTGAAAAAGCGATCCCCCGTATATTATTTAGCTTAGAAATTATCTTCATTGAATAAATACTAGCCGCGATAAATGTATTTCTAGGCCCGGCAGAAGGGAATATGGGTTCAGATTGCCGCGAATTTCAATAACAAATTTTTTTTCTTCGAGTTTTCTGATTGTTGATCGGCGAGATTGAAAAGGTTAGCTACCAACATAAAATGATGTTTAATCATGATTAACATGCTTGATTGGAATAGTAGTGAATATATTTGATGATAAACATGAATTTTGATCTCAAGTTTTGTTTACTTCCAAATTTGACTTTCCTCCTGGCTGATACACATCCGTTTTCTTTTGAATAATTTTACCTATTGATTTAATGGACGGGTCTAGAAATACAACTTCTATCAGTACTAGTGGGTGAATCCATTTAACAATAATAGGGGCGTTTCCATGAATTTGTGGATGGGTCAATTTAAAAATACTTGGATCATGTTTCAATTCTTAAAGATAATTTTGTATACATAGGAGTCGCACCTAATTTTTCAATTCTTAAAAATATTTTATTAGTATGTCTGAGTCACGCCCAATTTTTCAATTATTATTATACTCGGGAGTATGTCGGAGTCCCGCCCAATTGTTCCAGTGGCGTAACGTAACCAGTGGGGGGGTTGGAACCCTTGCCCCCCAAATGAAATCAATCTGTGTGGGTGTGGAATGGAAGCCCCCCCCCCCCCCCCCATTTCAAGTCACTGCCCCTTCTTGCCCCCCCCCCCCAAATGAAAAGTCATTCTTGCAATCCTTTTTGTACTTTTTGTTTGATATTATAATTCTTATTTCATTATTTGTTTTCAGGTATTTAATTCACCAATCACTCACCTATACCTTACCTTGTGCTGAAAGCTGATCATCCAACCTTCTAAGCCCATCTGTTATTTGATTTCTTCCATGATTTGAACCTACCGTAAACTGTTGGTGACGACCAGTTGCCCGGCAGTTGCCATGGAATGTAAGTTTAATGTTCAAAATCTCAAAATCTTAATATAATATTTGGAACAATTATGTTGTATTTTCTTTAATTATTTAATAGCATTTTATTTATTTGTATCTATCTACATACAAGCAAGAACGTGGGAAGGAATGGAACACACTGACACACAATAACTGACAATACTTTGTAACTGTACATTTGATGGGGGCTGTACTGTAAAGCTGGTTCAATGCAAATGTTCAACATTTCTTAAATTGAAGATTTTATAAATGTTCTCTTTTATAATATAATGTCATGATCTATTTATGTTAATCAATGTTCTTGTTTCTCTGTTTTTTTCAGCATGGCTCATCCAATTTTGCAGACATCAGCGGGTCCTTTTCACTTGGTATACAAAGGTGCTATAACCAGCCATTTTGTGGACGAGGTTTTCACACTGATGACAGGATAGAAGAAAACATAAATTCCCAGATATTTGATGGATCCGAGTCTACTGATTATGCTGTATGGTGGTGTAGCTTCAAGGCTGTTGTACTGTAGACAAAGAACTCCAACCAGCTGATAAGCAAGTTCTGGAACAACTTCGAACTACTGTATACCTCCATCATGAGTCGGTTCAGAATGAGATGACCATGCAATTGATATGATATAATTAAATTTGCAATTCACAATATTTATTATTGCTAACAATATCTTAAAATGTATTTGATGCTCTTCTTTTATTGCTTGCTTGCGTCGTCTTTGTAATTTCAAATTCAATTGAATACCTGGAATGACAAAGTTACAATTAATGTTAATATACGAATAAATGAACAGAGATGATGGGCCATTCCAACAACCTATTTTACCCATGTCGGCCATAGTTTTTATGCTTTATGTATTTACTGATGCGTAAAATGTAGACATAAGGGTTCCGTATCGGTAAACTCATATTCCATTAGAAAGCAAGTCCCTATTTCGTAACGAGAAGAAAAAAAATCCAAATTTGTAACAAATTTAGAACAAATTTAAAAGCGTATCGTGAAATTTAGGCGGCCATTTTGTTTTTGAGCGGCCATTTTGAAATGTTCCGCATCAGTAAACACGCGTTATTTTATAAACGCATTATTTTATAAACAAACGCATTATTTTATAAACCATATCCATATTGAGAAAAGAATGTTCATATTTGTTATGCTCATCCAGACCAAGCAGCTATTATTTAAACATGAGCATGTAATAAATGTACTTTATTTTAAAGGGAATTCTTGTCTGGCTGGTCACAGGATTTTTATCCGAAAAAGGTCCTGAATTAGCGAAAAATAAATATATTGAAAAAGACGTAACTTTGCTTCTGGTTGTCGTATTGCAGTCATTGACCCCTCATTTTATTCCTTATTTTAAGCCCTTTCAGATGATGTGACATTTGAAAGGATCTGAATATTTGTAAATTTTCATGATTATGCCTACTTTGTATGTATCATGACTGCTGAATTTGGCAACCCATCCACACCCACCCATTTCAGATTGTGAAGTATTTTAAGCAACAATTGTTAAAAAAGTGTCTCAAGAAATTTTGAGGTTTGAGATGGGGATCATTATGAAAAATATGAGGAAAAAAAATTACACATTAATTTTTCCAAAACAAATCTGAAATGGGTTTCCGTCGAAAAACAACAACAACAACAACATGCAATAGGTGATCCCGGACCTTCAATTTGCCGTTGACAACAAAGCATCAAAATCAATACTACGCTCTACTCGACCATACAGAAGAACGTTCCTAGTGACCATGTGTCGCTGTGTAAACTCGCCCAATTTAAGGGGGCGGGTACCATCCAAAACTTTGAAGGGCCGTAATTCCAAAACGACACCGAATGACCCATATTAATATTGTGAATGTGTTTGATTTCTTGTTTCATCAGTCTTCAGATGAGGAGGATTTGGAGGCTACGGGAATACCTGAAACACAGTTTCCTGAAACGCTTCCCGAGGAAAAGTATTCCGAAGAGTCTGAGGAAAATTCTGAGGTAAGTTCTTGGATAGCAGCATGATTTTTTCCATCCATGTATGTCAATGATTCATTCTATTTCAGACCAGTGGCGTACCGACCGGGGTGACCGTGCAATTTTTTTTTACCCTAACCCCCCCCCCCCCACTTACGTGAAATTCACGAAGTGACCGACTGGGAAAACATTTGGGGCAACCTTTTACGCCACTTGCCCCCCCCGGCTCACATGCCGCGGTACGCGCCTGTTTCAGACATTGGTGTATCATTTTGGTGTAAGATATTCAAAAGTCAGACAAGTACAGACCCATTGCGGAATAAAGCTGTATATAATCCTGTAATCCCTCAATCAAGGATTTGTTGCTGTCTTTAGGATAAAAGAAACTGGCAGAAATTAGGTATGTGATGCACTTTGTCTTTATTTACTCTTTATTACAGATAGAACGTTTGCGCTTCAATCCAAGCAGTAGCGATACGTATGACAGCGATGATTATCGCTCGATAGTCGAATTAGCGGCGCGAGCTAAAACATTTGAAGATAAGGTAAATAATTGTCCATTTAATAAAATGCATACTATTATAATACAATCCTAATTTGTCAACAGGTTTCACTGAGCATATGTATATAATTTTATATTAACAATATCTAATAGATGTGAATAGATATTTAACATTATTATCTATTCTATATCAGGCTTTTTATCAGCACAATAAAACTGTGTATTCAATATTGTTTAACCAAAGTACCCGGATGCATCCAATATCCTACAAATATTGCTGTCCAATATTTTTTAGTCTCATACCCATCATTTGTACGTTACGAATATTCGTCTATACCATTGTATACAAAGGAGCTTACGCGTTTATTAAGCATGCAGTCGAGACTAATTTTCGCTATAAAAAAATATTGCACTCGTCTCCGACTCGTGCAATATTTATTATAGCTCAGCAATTTCACTGGGTTATTTTCTCGAGGGTGAAAAACCAAAATTATGGCCAAAACGTGTTTTCGCGCAGTGTTTTGGGCAGTAAAACAAAGACTTTTTCAACATTTTTCACTCTTGAGAAAAAAAGTAAAGGGTGAAAATCAAAAGTGAAGGGTATTTCACCCTTTGTATAGGGTGAGTGAAAACACTGTTAAGCTCGTGCAATATATTCTTGTATCACCCTCAAAGCCATCCAATATTATATAAATATCTTTTCACATCTATTGACATGACAGGGATGAAGTTCAAAAGTTTGAATTTGAAATATTATATAGTCTCAGATTATATGGTGAAATATTTTGAAACAAGTTCAATAATTTGGCCATCTATAAATATTTTTAAATTTGGAACTTTGTACATATATGGCAAGACACTTGCACATTTTTGTAACATTTGTCACAGAAAAAGTGTACTTTAGATCCCAATTACTGGTACAAAGTCAGTGTACCAGTATCGATCAACACTTGCACATATAAAATGTTCCAGTATCGACCAATGCTGGATACCAGTATCTGGGACCTAAAGAACACATTTTCCTTTGTCACTAATAAATAGGAAACTCAAACAGAGAGCAGCAGCAGTTATGTCCAACTGCAAATAGAAAACAACCAATTACGGGCACGCATAGACGTGCTGACAGCCCGGCTACAACAAGAGGGAATTGGTAAGATTGTTTTTATAGTTTGCCTTATTTTGGCTTTGTTATTCTGTTCATTTTCTGTTTTTATAGTTGCCTTATTTTGGCTTTGTTATTCTGTTCATATAAATACAGGTATCCAAATTATAACCAAAACAAATAATTACATACTATCACACGTCAAAATTCTATCAGGGCCCCCATCCTGACAGCTGGTGTGCACTGCAAGACCGCCGCGCCACGAGCCGCCACGTTCAACTTTAGCAAGCGCTTAATAGATCATGACACATGGCATGGCGCTATGATGAACAATTATTTGTTTTTATTTATAGTCAAATGGTACAAAAATGAGCAATTTGATTCAAAAGGAAATGAATTGTGAATGTGCTAATTGGAGCAATATGGACCTGTCTTGTAAAAATATTTAGTTTAAATCTGCTATTAGGCTCATGAAAGTAAATTGCGAGTTTCCCGTTCCTTTTTTTTAAAGTGATCAGGCAACTTTTTCATTATTCATTATTCATTATTTGATCAGATTTCATTATTGACATGTAAATGCATGTACATCTACGAACCTATTTAGATATGTTGCTGATCACAATGTTCACGGAAGGTAGGTTTTTATGATTAAAAAAGCCTTGCTTATGAGCCTTGTTCTCAAAATTCATATTTTAAGAAAGTGAAAAATGTGTTCAAATTGATAAAACTGGCAACAATTGTGTTTAAAAATAAAAAAAAAATTTTTGGGACAATTTTGATGCGGGTGAAAAAAAGTGATGCGGGCGAGTAACGGGAAACTCGATATTGACTTTCATGTGCCTTATGTTATGTTGATGGTTTGATTATTAGTTAGTAATCTTACCAATTCATAGTTCATTTTCTCTTCCATCAGCACTGTTATATTTAGCCGCACTTAATTACTACCTCTGAATGCTTCTGATGACCTCCCATATGATTGGAAACATGGATGGTGTGATACAATGTAGGAAGATTAGAAGCAACTTTCACTTCACCTTTATTGAGCTGTGGTTTGTTTGTCGACAATCAGTAGGTTTTAATTTATGGAAGTATTCACTGGTTTCTGTCTGAGCATAACTACATGTAGGCTCAGTGTGGTGGCAGATGTGGGATCAAACAAACTTTGAAAAAGTTAGGATATGTTTTATTTCTGATTTTTTTTTTGACATGTATTATTTCTCTACATACTATACTAATAAATTATACCGTATCATTTCTACACGCCCTATTAAAGCACCCATGCCCTTATAAGCGCCCACCACCGTTTGTTCTCAATGACTACCAACAAACAATCCCTTGTAAGTGCCCACCTTTTCAATTACCGTAGCACTGTTCAACAACATTTTTCGCCACGGCGTCCTTCAGTAAAGCAGTACCTAGTTCGACAGGGCTGTCAACTCTCCCGCCTAGACACTCTTTCTCCCGCACTCCCGCCTAGCATATATAAACTCCCGCCTCAAAAATAAATAAAGGGAAAGAAAAGAAAAGGGAAAGAAAAGAAAAGGGAAAGATGAGGAAAGAAAAGAAAAGGGAAAGAAGAGAGGAAAGGAAAACAGGACAATCGGTATATTGAAAAGGCCTAGTTGCACCCCCACTTGGGATATCAGTGGCGTGTCCAAATGGGGGGGGGGGGCCCATTTCAAACCAAAATATACATTAATTATAGCCAGAACTGAGTATAAAATGTGTGCGCTCCGCGCGCATGTGTTCAGGAAACAGGTAACCCGGAACTAAATTCATTTGGGTGGGTTGGGTTGGGATTATACTTATCGGAGGAAATTAAGAGGTTTTTAGTAAATTATTCTTTCAACGCGTCAATCGGGGAAATTGAAACCTAATTCGTCTAAAATAGTATGAAAAATCATGGTCGGAAAATAAATAAATAACGAACCTAAAGAGAGGGGTCATAAATAATCGCTTTTTGGAACCATTTTAATATTTCGTTCGAAAAACGCTTAGAAAAACCAAAAGAAACGTTCAAATATGCAAAAATGTCTGCTCGCTACGCTCGCATCATATCATTAAACAATTTCAGTTTTAATAAATCGGGCTCCTTTTTTCGCAATTCTTTTTTTGGGTCACGGTTCTAACCAAAATATGTCTGATTGGGTCGTGGGCCAAAGAGGTTAGGAACCAATGATCTATACTACTTAAATCAAGAAAAAATCATCAGGAAATATGCACAACTTATTTTTTCTCGCATATAATGAAAGAGCTGTCTAACTTAAATAAAAAGCCAATATTGATTGGACATGAAGTGATGGCATTTCAATAGAAAATCGGTCAAAAGTACACACCAAATCGCCCCAAATGGGTTCGAGAATTGATTTTTTCCCGTCAAATTATGAGGATGGTACATCCCCCTCAGACTCCCCCCTGTCCGCGTTACCGTGGAGGGCGGCGCTTCGCACCTCTTTGGTTTTACTCACAATAGTTACTCAATCATATGGATCTTAGGTGTTCACCTAACCAGCCCATACTGACCACCAAACCACATGCGCATTTGTACTGTGCTTTTGGTATGCCGATTACGCCCAAATTCGCTTAAAAAATCATATCTCAAGTTCTATCCAACTTTTTAAAAATGTAGAAACTAATTGATAACGCTGACATATTTCTTTCAAACAACATATACATATTACATTTAAAAAAAAATATTCTGGGCCGTTCTACAATTTATTTATATCCTAGTTTGGCATGTTTTTGGGTCATTTTATGCTGCTATATTTAAGAAATTTGTGTTTTTTTCTTGATGGTTGTAGTAATTTGGGCGCCATTTCAAAACCGAATATGATAATCAAAATGTAGAAACGGAATCCCCTATAACAGGGACTCGATCCCCTCTTATTTTTACAATAGTTGTACGAATAACAAAGACTCTCGTCTAATTCGTACAACAGTTGTTCCAAATAACAGAGACTCTCGTCTAATTCGTACAACAGTTGTGCGAATTACAGCGATACCTCTCTTATTCGTACAACAGTTGTGCGAATAGACTCTTCCAACCTGTAAACCTGTGGTCTGTATGGTCCAACTATATCTCTGGATCTCTCTGGATCTGGATCTGGATTTGTTACTCCAGCAAAACGGAATATCCGCATCACGCTAGAGTTGGATGACATGACCTAATGATTGCTGTGGCTGGGTAGACTGTTTCCATTTGTTGATGCTGTGTGCTCATTGAAGTGGTTCCGGATCATAGTTTTGAAGGGGTTGTGGTACAGGTTGGCAGTGTCCAGAATTGTATGAGGGAGATTGTTCCAGTGAGTGGTCGTCCAGGGGAAGAATGTGTTGGAATAGGTCGTGGTCTTGGTCAGAAGTCTTTGGTAGGATACGTCATGGGTCTTTTTGAGTTGTCTATTTGGCTTGATTAAGTGGTTTCGCCAGTTTAAGTCCACCAGGCCGTGTGTAATTTTGTGCATGAGTGTAAGCCTGGTAATTTTGCGCCTACTTTCAAGGCTTTGCCATTTAAGTGTGGATATCATGTCCGTGACACTAGATTCCCAAGAATAGTTGTTTAAGCACATCCTGGCTGCTGATCTTTGAATCATTTCAAGTTGGTATGAGTCCTTTTTGGTATTTGGATACCATGCAGCTGCGCCGTATTCGAGTTTTGGTTGAACTAGTGCCAAATAAAGTTTTGATTTAACATCAGGCGTGCATGACTTGAAATTTCTTCTGATGACCCCAATGACTTTTTTGCAGTTATTTGTAATTTGATCAATATGAGGGCGCCACTTTAGTTTGTTGTTGAATGTCACACCTAGGTATGAGTGTTGGGATGTGACATCAAGTATCCTCCCACAAAGCTTGTATGGTGTAATTATTGGGTGTTTTTTAGTGGTGAAGTGCATTGTTTTGCATTTATCCGTGTTGAAACTCATTTGCCAGTCGGTGCCCCATTTGCTTAAGGCATCCAGGTTCTGTTGAAAGATGGTCCGGTCATTGCTGGAGTTGATTTCTCTATATACTAGGGCGTCGTCAGCAAAAAGTCGGACTTTAGTCCCAGCCGAAACACAGTCAGGCATGTTATTTATGTAGATGATGAAGCATAAGGGGCCTATGACTGTGCCTTGTGGAACACTGGAAGTTACCTCTGCAACTGAGGACAATTTACCGTCTAAGCGGACACGTTGTTTGCGTGTAGTCAGAAATGTAGAAATCCACCCATGAAGTTTACCCTTTATCCCGTAGTGGTCAAGCTTTTTTAGTAGACGAGTGTGCGGAACGCGGTCAAAGGCTTTTGAAAAATCTAATAAAACGGCATCAACCTGTTTGTATTTATCCAGTGAAGATGCTATGTCGTCTGCACATCATTTAACCTACCGTCTCAGCATCAGGAGCATCATAAATAAAGCACTTGAACTCGGCGTCGCTATCCGGTCTCCACAAATAGCCAAAACTATTCTTGGCGTGTCCTCGACAAAATCTCGAAATACACATCGGCTTGTGATCGAACAGAATAAGTCCCTGAGATTCTGATATACCGATAGCACCTTTTCCAGACACTTGCAAGTATATATTTTGCGAAGTCCGTTTGTTCCCGCGACATTTCTCCGAAATAATCCACGGAAGCATCGGTTGCGTAATGCGCTTGTCTAGCACAATGTGGCCGTAGAAAGTCAGGTTAAAATTATATACACATGCCATCTTTGCCACAGATGGAATCTTTGATAAGTCTTCTCATGCCGGAAGACGGTGTGGTCGTTTTCGCACTCTCCTTATCTGAGTTCTCGTTTCTCTTTTGAATGCTGCCATTGCTGTTGTTATTTTCACTGCTACTGCCACTGCAAGTGTCAGAGTTTCCTTGATTGGATAAAATATAATGGCCATCTGATTCTGAGTTAGTTGAAGACAATGATATCGAAGTTGGTCTTGTGACTGGGACGGTGGAACACATGATTGATGGCGAAGTAGCACTGTGACTGTGATTGTGATGTTGTTTGTTATTGTGTACACTCAGTTCAGATTGCATAAAACCGGCGGCGGCAAGTGTGTCAGAATGTTCACAACAGTCGGGTAATCCTACGCCGCTATCTACCGAAGCATGTTTATCCGACTTTCTCCTACTGGTATCACCCATGTTTCACAATGTGAAATGATCCGAAAATCTCCTCAGATGATACTCTCACCGGTCAAGTTTATGGCAGTTTATAAATAGGCACACCGCGAAAGGAAGTGTTCTGTGAAGTAATCTCTTAAAATCAATCCGATTGGATAATATTTGGCACCGTACCCTTTAAGGTCCAATCAGCGACTGCAAAAAGTAAATTTTCAGTGTTGCATTGCTGGTCACGGTGGTCTGTGTGAGCAGTATGGGCAACAAAAGAACCAGTGTTTACCTTCTATTGTGCAATTCTCAATTGGCTATCGATTGGTCAACATCGGTGAGCCATAGCATAGATACAGCAATGTATACTGTGTATTACTGCTTATGTTAGGTGAACAAAATAACCGTAATAAGATTCATATGTTTTAGTTTTTTAACCTTGATTTCCCCCCCCCCCCCCATACAAATACCCTGGCGCCGCCCCTGGCTGTAGGCCAACCTTTTGGACTGTGCGAATTTTTTTGACCGTGCGAATGATTTTTCACTCTTCCTCCCAGCAAATCCCAAAAGTTGACAGCCCTGTAGTTCGATCGCCGCCGCCACCCGCTCTCCCTGATCCCACTGCCTTGCGTACAGTCTGTACAGCGACTGGCGGGTGGTTTTGAACATGCGGAGTGCGTACGAATATGCGTAGTGTTGTATTTGAACCACAAATGAAAAGCAAAGATATCCACCCACATGAAAACCAAATAAATATTGATGGCATTTTCGGCTTCTTTTTTTTCTTACACAGTTTTTGAACAAAACTGTAAAATGTGTAAAATCATACCTTTTTTTTATATGAGGTAAAATATTATTGGTATGTTAACCGAACAACAGTCTTCGCAACCTTGCCAGTTCGACAGTCTCCACGATAAATGAGTTTAGCAAAAGGTAACATAAAAAGCGCCCACCCAAAATGACTTTGCTATCCGCCCTGGGCGCTTAATAGGGATAATACGGTACATTTAACTTTAGAATATTTTCCTGAAATTAATCATCGTTCATCATGATCAATTTAATACAACTTAACCTACAAGTATTTGAATTATTCTGTTTATTTACTTTATTTTGTTATTTAATTGTTTGTGTTTTGTTTACAACCTAATACCTTGCACTGGAATGGTATGGTACTATTAGTACCACGTGGTTCGATTCCACGGCTAGTGAAATAACAAGTTGCATTCATGACACTTACTATTATAGATATTTTTCAATGTAATTCTAGTAGTATTTTTCACAAAAACTAAAAAAAGAAAGAAAAATCTTTGATAAATTATGAGGGCAATTCTCAAGAAGACCGATGTTAAAATACCCCAAGATAATGTTTAATAAAGCCAGTGTTTCCAAAAAGCTAACTTCATTTTCTACAAGCAAGCAGTATTTATTGGCAAGAACACATTACAGTCATCAAAAAAGTAACTATACAGGTAATAAATGGGCTTCCAAGTTCCAACTCTAAAAATATATATTCTATCTAAAAAAAAAAATTATAAAGTTGTTGAAAAATGTATCTTCTTTAATATGAGATATTGCACATTAGGATCAGGTGATTATTGAGGAAATGACACTCCTAAATGTCAGGTGAAGTCCGATTTTCATTTTCACATTTTTATTTCCTACACGCGGACCCATCTACGGGTACCTTATCGATTACTGGTAGTGCAATTGGGGGATGCATGCACAGGTTGGACAGTCAGCCGTATTGTTCCGATGGATCAATACGCCACACAGACGCTACCTGTCATACTCTCCCCCGTGTTCAAATGTGAAAATGAAATTGTGACTTTACCTTACATTTTGGATTGTCACTTCTTGTTAATATTCAACCGATCCTAGCGTACAATATCTCATTATTAAAGAAGATAAATGTCTCTACAACTTTATGATTTAATATTTTTAGGCAGGATATATATTTGAAGAGTTTTGTTGCAAAAGGGCCACCAGACCACTCCAACATGTTACTCATTTTGCGTATAAATTTGCATTGATATTGGCATTGGAATTAATCAAATTATTGTATAGTTGTGTTCATTACTGTTTCTATGAATTGGATTAGTGCATCCATGCACGCAAATTGAGGCAACAACAATACAAGCCCCATCCCACATCTGAATAGCCATCCATTCAATAATGCAAAAAGAGTAACAGGTAGAAATGGATGTAGGCCCTTTTGCAACACAGCTCTACATTTTTAGAGTTAAAAGTCCATTTATTACCTGTTTAGTAACTTTTTTTGATGACTGTATATATACATTTCATGAAGTTGTTTATGCAATTTTTGGTTTGTTTTAAATTTGCAGATAGGATTTTTTATGCTTGAGACAACCGCTCGTGAGGAAACTTTTGCCATGCTACCTATGCATATCCGCCAATCAACATGACATCCATCGCGATCGCCACATAAATTAAGTTGTAGATTAAGACATTGTACTTTAAGTAGATTAAGACATTGTACTTTAAGTAGATTAAGACATTGTACTTTAAGTAGATTAAGACATTGTACTTTAAGTAGATTAAGACATTGTACTTGTAAAGCGCTTTGACCTCCTTTGACATAATCAAAGCCTTGCGTTCAAGTTGGTTATTTTTTCATGGGTGGGGTTACGGGGTGTTAAAATTGTTTATCATATAATATATTTATTTATTGGAATTAAGAATATGGAGGTTCACTTGGCCAAATTGCATCAATTGTGCCGCATATGTGGAAAGAAGTTCAAAGAAACATCTTATTTAGTCACAGGAATTGACGACAAGAGCCAAAACCCATATGCGGCACTGTTGATGAGAGTTTTTGAGTTAGATGTGTCTAATGATAACAATGCAATTCACCCCTCCAAATTCTGCAAGACTTGCTTTAGAATAATAGCGTATCATTCAAAAGTCGCGTTGACCAAGAAAAGGGACAGTGTTGTCCTTAATGAACCAATTGCTTGGCAGCCACACACTGAGGACAAGGAGGAGTGTTTTGTATGTTTGAAGGCAGGGAGGGGGGGTAATCGTCGGGGAGGGACTAAACGAGTTATTGGAGGCCAAAAATCGAAACATAAGGCAGCGTCTACTTTGTCATCTCCAGCTGCAGGTCCTTCAGATAGCAGCACCATCGACACATCCCCCCGTAAGGCATTTGCTGCAGCACGAACCATGTCTGCTTCAAGGTCTGCACATAAATTAGCAGATAGTATAGCCTCTGTCAGTGAACAGCCATCTCCTCTACGACCTGATGGTGAAGCAGCATGTGTTAGCCGTTGGCCTAAATCACTCTGTGTGAATTTAGGTGCTGCAGAAGAGATCTTACTGTGTGGGATGTGTGGTGGTGTTTTAGATTGCCCAATTATAATTAATCCATGTAATCATTTATTTTGTAAATTTTGTATTCTTGAATATGTTAATAATGTCAATACCAAATGTTGTGTATGTTCATCAGATATGATTTTTGCCAGTCTACCATCACAGCCTGTTATGCATTTGTTAAATAACGTTGAGGTTCACTGCCTCTATAAGGAGCAGGGATGTGACAGAGTACTGCATTTGTGTGATCTGTGGGCACATAGCCTAATTTGTCAGCATTCAACAAGTTATGGCACAGATGTTGATGCTGCCACTACCAGTCAATGTCAGTCTCCTGCTCCTCGTATAGGTAGGCCTCCTGGTTGTTTAATCGATGCAAAGCAGGCTGCGCAGAATGCTAGATTGCGCACCGTCAAGCAATGTATTGATTCGCTCCGCATACAGGAGAGCAATGAGTCAATATGTGTGGCTTTGGCCGTTAACAGCCTTAGATCAGCAGGTGAAAGAGGTAAAGCTGAATTAATCAAATCTATTTTCATTGGTAAGTTTGGCAGCTTGTCTGCTATGCAGTGTTTGGCTTACAGAGTAAACAATATGATGTCTTGGAGATGCTACAGGTCATCTGCCAAGATTGTCAACCATGCCTTTGGTAATTTACAGATTTTCAGGTCAGAGAGGGCATTACATGCTGCTGAGAAGAACATTCTTCCTGGGTCTGCTCTTTTCTCTTTTTCTCCTCCCCTCAAGACAGTTTCTTCTGATGTTAGCGGCTTTGACAGCATCCACGTTTTGTCAGGTCTTCCTACTGACTGCCCTCTCCTGGACCCCAACAGTCGTGGGAACCGTTGGCGTCTTGACAAAGCATTGGGTGCTGCCCTTATGGATGTTGAGGAGGGTCTATGTGTAGGTTTACAGAGTAAGGGTTTTGCTGAAGATTTTGTTGGTCCTTTCAAGGCTCACATCAAATGGGGTGATGATGGGATGGGTGATGTTCGGTTGAAGAAGGGGACCACATGTTATGTTCCGGATAAGGTTATCAGGTGTTCTTTTGTTATTTATGGTATTTCTGTTGAGGTTGATGGTCAGGATGTTTTGGTTTGGGAGGACCTTAACATCTCTTCTCTTAATTGTCGCCCCCTCCTTGTGGCAAGAGGAGATGAGGGTAGCCATCTGACGTCCAGTACTCTACTGCAGCCAATACTGGCAGAGATGGCTGACATTTCCTCTAGTGTGATGTATCTTCAGATTGGGACTTTCACTAGGCATTTTTCATTTCATTTTGTTGGCTGCATGTTTGATGAGAAGCGGGTCAGGCATTTACAGGGTTTAGGTGGCGCAGGCAGTGCTTTCTTATGTACTCTGTGTGATTCTACTAGGTCGGTTGCCACGGACTCTCCATTTGATTCAATCATCACTCGGAATTACGAGCAGCATTTGGAGAGATACCAGGAGCGTAAACATAATCCCAACAAGTTGACAACTAAGGAATTGCATGTTGCTGTCAAGGGTCAGATGGGGAAACCCTATGACGATTCTCACTTGCACCCCACAATTGATTCGTTGCACTGCTTGATCAATGTTGGTGCTCAGGTCATCAAGAAGTTGTATGTTTATGAGTCGGCAGGGGTTGTTACAATGACTTCCATGGAGTTCAAGAGGCAGAAGAAACGTCTGGATGCAGAGATTCGAAATGGACTTCACATTTTTACTCCACTTATGGCTAATGGTAACTATGTTAGGCGTCTTACCGAACCCAAGACAGTTGAGTTTGTTTTGAGTCGGGTTCCAGAGGCACGTCGGAAGAACGTCGGATTGTTTATTTCTATTTACCAGGAGATGAAGCCAGTTTTCAGTTCGGCTAAACCACAGGAAAAGTATTCAGAGTATTGTGCAAAGTATTCCCAGAATGCTTTGGTACTGACCAGACTTGTGAACGACCACTTTGGGTATTTGAAGCCATACACCAACTACTTCCACAAGATGGTAGCTCATGTGTCGGAACTCATTGACCGAGATCAGTCTATTGGCAAGTTTAGCAGCTCATCCAATGAAAGGGCCAACAAGGATTCTCGCCGGTTCACCATTCACAACGCCAGGCAAACATCAGAGTTTGAGTGGCAGGACACCCTCAAAATGCATTGGATGTATACCAGCAAGAGGCTACAATCAGCAGCTGACTAGTTGGTGTATGGTTCTCACAGTGTGCCATGCATGAGAATTCCATTGTCTTGCGTGTCCATGCGTTACATGCGCTGGGTTTTTTTATGTCTTGCATGTCCATGCGTTACATGCGATGGGTTGTTTTTTGTCTTGCATGTCCATGCGTTACATGCGCTGGGTTGTTTTTTGTCTTGCGTGTCCATGCATTACATGCGCTGGGTTGTTTTTTGTCTTGCGTGTCCATGCGTTACATGCGCTGGGTTGTTTTTTGTCTTGCGTGTCCATGCGTTACATGCGCTGGGTCGTTTTTAGGTCTTGCATGTCCATGCGTTACATGCGCTGGGTTGTTTTTTAGGTCTTGCATGTCCATGCGTTACATGCGCTGGGTTGTTTTTTGTCTTGCGTGTCCATGCGTTACATGCGCTGGGTCGTTTTAAGGTCTTGCATGTCCATGCGTTACATGCGCTGGGTTGTTTTTTAGGTCTTGCATGTCCATGCGTTACATGCGCTGGGTTGTTTTTTGTCTTGCGTGTCCATGCGTTACACGCACTGGGGTGTTTGTTCCCTTCAGCAGTTTTGTGATGCCTTTGAAGACTTGAGTTCTGAAACATACCACAAGGCATGCTCATATTCTGGTGGGGATGGGGTGGGGTGAGTTGAAGTTGTAATTCCAGATTTATGTCCTTTAAAAAAAACCAAAAATTAAACCTCTTTTTGACCTTTAGTGTTACAAAATTTTGAAAACCATATCTCTTGAGAACATTCAAACCTTATAATTGTAGCATTGGATGGCATTGGGAAGAAAATACAATAGATCCCCACCTGTCTGGATCTGATAATGAAAACTTGCCTAGTTGACATTTTGGATATCCCAAACTTTCCAACATAGCCAGTTCATCCAAACCAGTCCCACACCACCAGAGTATTTATGAGCACACTACCACTCCTTTCTATTCCATTATTAAAGAGACACATAGAATTGATAATTCAAATACCAAAAGAGGAATGTATCACAATCAATGGCAACATACTACCAATGCCTTGTTTAGGCATGGCTATTCACATTATGAAGACCATGGCTTGAAAAAATGTTTTTTTTCCCGGCAAGCGAATCCAAATTTCCCTCCAAAATGGAATGCATTTCTTAATGAAAGTGTAAGATTTCCCTCCTAATGCCAAAATTTCCCCTCCAAATGCTCTAATTTCCCGGCAAGGAGCTTTCCGTATTGCCTACTTTTTCAGCCTGTGATGAAGACTTCAAAAAGGCTAGCATATTTCTTGTCCAAATTATATAATAGACTTGACCAAGTCTCCAGCAGGAAATAATCCTATGCAAAAATAACACACACAAAAGTAACATTCAATTATCTTTATTTTTGACCAAATCACAATTTTGCGCTCAATTTAATTATTATACTTTATTTATTCCCAATTCCAGATATACAAAAAAGAGCCCATTCATTTCAAAGATTGATGATGTGAAAAGTTTCAATTTCTTATCATATTCAAATTTATTTCTAATTCAGCCCAAATCTCATCAATCTGTAAAAATGAATCAAAATTGAAATATGATCAAAGGTTATTTTGGATTAAATACCCTGGCCCTGAAAGTGGTCACCTTTATCTGGATATAGGAATAACAACAGAATATTACAAATGTATAAAAATGGAATGGGATGGGGAGCAAGTGCAGTGTGGTTGTTCACTTGATAGTTGCAAAACCTCTGGCAGTCTACCATTATTCTACTTATAACATGTCCTAATATACATAGTGAAAATTGCATTAGGTGACGAAAAAGAAACCCTGTTCTACAGCCCGACCAACCCATTGTCTAGAAATGGGTGATCAAAAATGTCATGCGTAAATGTGTCAAAATACTGCAAGATTTTTTGCAGATTTATTTGTGTTTGAACAGTCATTTTCAAGGGAAAAAAGAGATTTTTATTTTATTTTTTAAGCCCGACCCATCCTCAGAGGTCTGTTTGTCCGTAGAATAGGGTTTCATTTTTTCGACGCCTTAGTAATTTAAATAATTTATGTATAACATTTAAATGGTGGACTGTCCTACTACAGTCATCAAAAAAGTAACTATACAGGTAATAAATGTATTTTTAACTCTAAAAATATATATCCTACCTAGAAATATTAAACCATAAAGTTGTTGAGAAATTTATCTTCTTTAATATGAGCTATTATTGCACGCTAGGGTCGGTTGAATATTTAAGAAGCGACAATCTAAAATGTAAGGTAAAGTGACAATTTCAAATTCACATTTTACATTTTAACACGGGGGAGAGTATGACAGGTAGCGTGTGTGTGGCGTATTGATCCATCGGAACAATGCGGCCAACTGTCCAACCTGCGCATGCATCCCCAATTGCACTACCGGTAATCGATAAGGTACCCGTAGATTGGTCTGCGTGTAGAAAATAAAAATGTGAAAATGAAAATCGGACTTCTCCTTACATTTTTGAGTGCCACCTCTTCAAAATCACCCGATCTTAACGTGCAATATCTCATATTAAAGAAAATAAATTTCTCAACAACTTTATGATTTAATATTTTTAGGTAGGATATATATTTTAAAGGTAGATGACCCGATCACATTTTAGAAACACAGAATTATTTCAAACATACAGAGATTTTCATATCATATGAAAGCTCGTGTTTTTCTCATCATCATACTGAAATTCGACGGCCTAAATCGGTATAATTACGGAGAAATCGATGAAATAACGTCGAATTACCGCGAATGGTGGTAACCACCGATATAGTTTGTGTACTACTCAATGGGTACAGTTCACAGCATCTTGTGCGTCTAAAATAAGAACCATAAGAGCTATGCAACTCAAACTTTGGAACACGACTTTTTTAAGGATGACCTTTCATGTAGAATAGAAAACTTCAAGTTGAAAATCGGAATGTGATCGGGTCATCTACCTTTAAGAGTTAGAAGCCCATTTATTACCTGTATAGTTCCTTTTTTTGATGACTGTATTTATGAACCTGTGGTTATTTCTGACTCATGTTTTTACCAAATAGCCATGCACTGCATAGAAACTTTATTAATTCAGCTTTTCCACTTTTATTTTATTCAGCTTTTCCAGTTTTATTTTATTACCGTAGAATGGGGATACTTTGCCCCTTGGAAGTTAATTGTAGGTCAAAGTAGATTGTGGTTGTATTTACTATTAAGGCCAATTTGTTTGATTGTTTGTCCAAATTTGGAAAACTGACAACAAGTTTTACTCTACAAATGAATACCTCAACCCTAATTTTGGAATACAGCAAAAGGTTTTCCCCCAGAATTTTGCTTTCCAGAAATACACTTAAACATTTATAAACGGTTTCTTTACTCTTCAAAAATATTTTGCAACAATGAATGAAGTGATTTAATAGTAACATATTTCCATTCACACCTTATCTAGCAACCATTTAAAGTTAATTTGATCTTTTTAATGTGATTTATACAAATTCTGACTGATCGACCCACCCTACCCATTAGCTGCACTGGATTTACGCACACAATGCCGTAAACAGGTTGCTACATAATTGTCAATTATACCATTTATGACATTAATAGAATTGTATAAAAAACAGGCGTGCACTTCAACAGGGTTGATTTGCTGCCATTCACGAACAAGATCTGTAATATAGCCGAGCCGACAACATTTTCTGCTCTTGATTTTATCAAAATTGTGTTTAAATAGTTTTGCCTAATGAAAATCCCCATTCTACGGGTTTTGGTAATGTTTCATAATAAATGTTTGATGTATAATATGTACTGTATTAATATTCTTAAGACTACTTTTTACACATGACTATATACATGTACACTTGATCAATGCCATCATTCAAATTGAATAAAATGTAATTTTGAAATCCAATGGCAAACAAAATAGATAATATGCCTCATGCATGTAACTGTTGATAGTTTTTAAACAATGCATGCACCATCCTTGGTCCTCCTGGAAAGGAATGCGTGTAGGACCTTTGAATTGAGATATGGTAAGATTGTATTGTGCTTGGCCTAAGAATCCTTATGTGAAAACTAATGTGGATGTAACATTTTTTCAATACCCTGTAGTCAAATAGATTGGCAAAGAATGAATGATGACATTAAGAGATTAAACTTAACCAAACAGCTGAAATTATTACATTACTAAAATTAAAGAAAATCAGAGCAGATAAATGAAATTGATATGCATTCACCACTTAAAACCACGTCTTGGCCAATCTAGATCATCAGCCCGACATGCTTTGCAGTGATAAATTGCCTTTTCAATTTCATCATCTGATTTGTTTTTCAAAGGATCACTCAGAAAATTCTCACAAAATAAATGTTTAAATTCAAAGCATAAGTCACACTCAATCCCCTTTTCATCACTAATTAAATCCTCATCTACAACCTTCTTATTTCCTGGTTCAAATAAAATGCATGGGGAGCATGTGTAAATAGTCTCGTGTAAATCTACCCTCACCGGTGCAACCTCCTCCGGGTCCTCCCCTTCCAAACCAGCCCCCCTTGCCTGACCATTACCTTCCAAATTATCATCTTCATCCTCACTGTATTCATCACTCTCTTCCTCTTCCTCTCCTACCTCCTCCTCTTCTTCCCCTACAACCACCATCCCTTCTACCGGAACTTTCTCTCTGACACCTTCCTCCCTAACACCTTCCTCCTCCTGGACCCCTTCCCCCTCCCTAGCACCTTCCTCCTCCCTATCTAAAACGGCCACTTCAATTACACTTTTTTCCCCACTATTTTTATTAATAATTATAATGCCTTTTCCCCATTGAACTCCCCCACATGCCACTTGACCAATACAAGAATCACAAATTAATTTGGATGAAAGTTGTCCAGAAATCATATCAAAATAAAACATCTTTTTATTTGGTTGTGAATCATGAACCCCTCCCAAAAAAAAAAGTGTATCTGGTAAAATCCCATCTAAGCAAACACCCCCATACATGTAAAATTCATCGCTGAGTTGTGTCAAAATGTGACTATCTAAATGAAATGAATAAACGGTGTTGAACTGACATGTAACGGAATCAACAAATTTAACACCTCCAAAAATAAAAAGAGTCTTCATCAGAGCAAAATAATGAGTATGGTGAAACGCCCGGGGTTCTAAATAAAAATCGAATGAAGATGCTGACCATGACGAAGTGTTTAAATCATAAATAAGATTGTCCATAATCATAGAAGGTTCCCAATAACGTAAAGATGATGCATGATGATGACACGCCCCTCCAAACAAAAACAACTGGTTGTCGATCAAAGTTAAAGATGATGCAAATCTTGGTGTTGGCCATGAAGAAGATGAATCTGGTGGCTGAAAAGAGATGATATAAGATGGGAATGATTATCATTATGATAAATGCATAGTTCATGCTCTGTAAGATATGACAAACAATTCTCAATGCAAATAGGTATCTTTATAATTTAGGTGAATTAATGTGATTGCTAAATGTTAATGCGAAATATGAATATATTGAAAATGGAATGATAGAAATTGTGCCGTGTTTAAATGAAAACACAGCTTTTCCTGTCATTAGGAACCATTTTTGAAATATTGATATTAAAAGTGTATGAAAGCAGTGAAAGTTAATCTTTTGTAATGTAAATACTATCATCAAAACAAAGAATTCTTGATCAAAAAAGTTTATTCCAGTCATGCCCCAGCAGTCATCCAAATTTTGAATGCAGCGAGATGAGCCCTTGACAACCATGAATAAACATAAACTTACATTATTGTCCAATCACGCAGCGTGGGGTCTTGTTGATAAGAGCTGCGATAGGTAAATTAACTATTTGTTTACTATTTGTTTACAAGTATGTCATCTTCCGGTTTTACTGCGCCCTTGCCATCGCGATTGACGCGGTCAAGTACGATACGCCAGTCACATAGAACACTGAGGAATCGTATACGATTTGATCGAGAATTATTTGTTTTGATTATAATGAAAGGTACTCCTTTGATAAAAACTGCTGTATTGTATTTTAGCTGTCACCTGAAATCATTGATAATGTATGTAAACGTTTATATTAATTATGTCAAATATTTAATGTTAAATATCACAATAAATGGAGAACATGGTCATTGAAAAACAAAACCAGTTGTTTGAATTTCTTTTAGGGGCATTGTCTTTTTAATGTTCATTACCTTATCAATTTGAGTATTATGTTGATATTGTGCATTGAAAGGAGTTCAATCTGTGATGCCACAATCCACATAAAATATATTTATTTACTTCAATTTTTTTCTTCTTTTCTTTCTTTCTATATGTGCGTGTGTTGCAAAGCATATATCCAATAATTATAATCTTTAACTTAACTTATTGTTGACAATATACAACAATTCCTAATCACTAATCAAACATGCCTGGCTCATGCCATTTGCCATTGTTGTATGTATGAATTTTGAATTCAACACACAATTTTCCATCTCTTTTGCCTTGCCCTTGCATGTCCAAAAATTACCTTCATAAACTCAAATAAAACTTTGCTTCCTATATCCCGTCCTCTCACTAAATCCGAACCGATTCTCCCGGAGGGCAATTTTCCCCCAAAGAAAAACACCGAATCGGCAGCTTCAGCAACTGTATAAAAAAAATGGAAGTAAAAGGTTATCACATAAAATACTCACAGGTTACATCTACATTCGCTTGAACTGTGATGAATGCCGGGGATGAATGACGGTCAGGTGTGGTGGAGCTGATTAGTTTAGGCCGGGATCGAGATATTCTATCCATCATTCTTGATCTTGCCTGGATAAGATGCATGCATATCCTCATGCAATTGGATGGATATATTCCTAACTTGTTATAATCAGTGCAGTAGCATTTGGATGAGATTTCAAGAACCAGTGATTTACTGTACTGACTGCACGATTATTATAATTCACATACAAGCAATCCAGTAAACCAATGGCACCTGATAATCATGCAGGCTGTGACTCGAGTGGTGTGGTGGTGTAGTCTGCTGCATGCTGCAGTGCAGTAGTAGTGGTTCTTGCTTGACTTTGCAGCGCAGGCCCAGTAGTAGTGGTTTATCTCTAAAATAAATGCATTATAAGTTTTCAAAATGTGATGCTATATATACTTTTAATAAAAATATCAATTACTAAAGAAGCTTACCTGACATATTAGTGTTTGGATCGGGATAACAGCTGTCCCTATGCAATGCTGCAATCGGTTTGAATTTAGACGTCGTAACTTCCCACCTCCATAGCGATGTAGGGCATTTTGAGCCTGCCCATCCTCCCCCTTCATAGAACCATAACTTATCACTAAGTTTGAAGGAGGAGGATCGGTCAGGGGGGAAGGAAGACGTCTTCACCTCCACTGCCAGTTTCCGAACATTTATTGCGTTTATGGAGGCAGCCATTTTATACAGACTTCGGCAATCGGAAAGTAAATTCCGATATCTGCCGATCTATGACGCGTCAAAATTACCAAATATGGCGTCCTAATTCGCCAAGAACCCTGATGAAGACCTGGGATTTTACCCCCTCTATCGTATTATTCTAGTTAATGATTCTTTCGATCAATCCAATACGATGTATACGCTGTGCCCCGGAGAAACAAATTGCCCGAAAACCTCACATTTACAAGCATAGTCTTCGTGCTTTTCCGGAAACTACTACAGGATTACACGAATTGCGCATTGATTTGGTGTGGTGCTCTCTTGACCGACTACCGGAGAGAGAAAGATAGAGTAGAAATAGAAGATACACACCGTTCTCTACATTACACTTACGGGGAGAGAAAGAGAGAGTAGAAATAGAAGATACACACCGTTCTCTACATTACACTTACGGGGAGAGAAAGAGAGAGTAGAAATAGAAGATACACACCTTTCTGTACATTACACTTACAGACCGTTCTCTGCTTTACAGACCGTTCTCTGCTTTCTAGTCACCTTTCTCTAAATTACTGAGACCTTTCTCCATTTTCTAGTCACCTTTCTCTAAATTACGGAGACCTCTCTCCATTTTCTAGTCACCTTTCTTTAAATTACTGAGACCTTTCTCCATTCCAGACACCGTTCTCTAAATTACAGAGACCTTTCTCGATTCTAGACACCTTTCCCTAAATTACAGAGACCTTTCTACATTCTAGACACCTTTCTCTGAATTACAGAGACCTTTCTCTGAATTACAGAGACCTTTCTCCATTTTCTAGTCACCTTTCTCTAAATTACTGAGACCGTTCTCCATTTTCTAGTCACCTTTCTCTAAATTACTGAGACCTTTCTCCATTCTAGACACTGTTCTCTAAATTACAGAGACCTTTCTCGATTCTAGACACCTTTCTCTACAACACAGAGACCCTTCTACATTCTAGACACCTTTCTCTGAATTACAGAGACCTTTCTCCATTTTCTAGTCACCTTTCTCTAAATTACTGAGACCGTTCTCCATTTTCTAGTCACCTTTCTCTAAATTACTGAGACCTTTCTCCATTCTAGACACCGTTCTCTAAATTACAGAGACCTTTCTCGATTCTAGACACCTTTCTCTGAATTACTGAGACCTTTCTCCATTTTCTAGTCACATTTCTCTAAATTACTGAGACCTTTCTCCATTTTCTAGTCACCTTTCTCTAAATTACTGAGACCTTTCTCCATTTTAGACCATTTTGACCCCTTTGGCCGCCCATACACAACAACTACCACAACTACAACTACAGTCACCGAAAGTGGAGGTACTGTGAACGATACTTTGCAGATTGATTAAAATCAAATGTAGGCCTACGGATAAGTGTGAGTAATGTTTGATAGGATCTAGTGCTCACAAAAGCAACATTTCGATGTTGAAAATGATAAAATACCTATCGTCCGGTCCTATGATTATGAAGAATAGATGAACATTGAAAGTGATGCCGAATTATGCAGGGTTGGCCTTCTCGTCTCACTCATGATGTCGTCTTGAGTTGACTAATGGCTTTGATGTACATGATTACCTTGACAAATTTTGTTTACCTTGCCATGCTTGCCGGGTTAGTATGCCAGGAGTAGGCCGCCACACCTGCTAATTCCGGTATTAGCCATGATCAATGCATTTAGACTTTAGTTCTAAAACAAGCAATGACAAGTATATTTGAATTACCGTATATTTACTAAACTTGTATCATGGTATAGTTGTAGTTAGGGAGTGTTCAGAAATACTTTGGTGGGGGGGGGGGGGGGGGGGGTTGGCCAAAACGGGGGGGGGGGGTCTAAAAAGTTTGAAGTCTCAAAAAGGGGGGGACTAAAAAGTTTTACCTACTCAAGAGGGGGGGTCAAAAAGGTTAGGCCAAATACTAGTCGTTAACGGGAAAAATACCAAAATTTTCTGCGCTACGCGTAAGTAAATACTGCAATATTGACATTTCTATAACAAATTATACAGATTTCCGCACGCTCCGCGCGTGTCTTTGTGAAAACAACGTGCAAACAGCAGGATTTGTTGTACAAAATGTGACTAACCAGTGTCCACAATTTTTACTTCAGAACTATTGGTAAGGGTGATCAACAACAGGATACAAATGTTTGCACGCTACTTTTGTACTAGCAAGTTGACCACATTTTTCGTTCTCCGCGCATATCTTTGTGAAAGTATTGTGTAGATAGAAGGACTTGTATACAAAGAGTGACTTTTTACAATTGGAAAAAAGAAAACGTTTTTAAAAAGGCTATAACATGATAAATACAAATCACCAAAAAATACAATTCGGAGGCTTGAAAGATATGTTTCAAGTGAATTTGAAATGTTGCAAATTGATTGCCAGCTATACACAGTTCTGACTGTAGTGTAAGCGTCATAGAACTTGAGTCAAATGTCTATCTACATCTGACAGTGGGGGGGGGGGGGGGGGGGGGGGGGTGGTCAAAAAAGTTTTTCACCCTCTTAAAGGGGGGGTCAGAAAAGTTTGTCAATTTGTAAAGGGGGGGTCAAAAAAGTTTAGACACCGACAATTTTTTTTTGGCCAACCCCCCCCACCAAAGTATTTCTGAACACTCCCTTACATATATTTAGCCTCACATTACACAAAATAAAAATACAAACATGTTTAGCTTCCTGATAGCGATAAACATTGCGAACCTAAAAAAGGAGGAGGCCTCTTTAAATTGTTTTTATTTCATGGTTCTGAGGTAGTACAACAAATCATACTTAGTGATATTTGTCATCAGTTGGTATTATATTCATCATAGGGTATTTTGCATGTTTCACTATCTGTCCCCATCCTAAGTATGACTCCTTCTAAATATGATTTTTGTGGTAATTTCTGTATCGCTTACCAGAGCTCAAAAACACACTTCTTCGTGATTATTCTTATCTACTCTTTCTCATCTATCTTGCCATTCGTTTAACATTTTGTACAAATGCACTATTCCCTTGAAATTTAAAGCGAAATTCTAATCCCATTCACTTTACGGCACTCGCGATGTTTATCGAAATCGGCGCCATGTTTTATTAATGATAGTCTCATATTATTTTCGTTAGTTCGTAATGGTGTGCATAGCGTTATAGATGTTTGTTATTTTGCGGTGGGGTATGAGACTAATCTGGACCGCGAAACTCCCGAAATGTCTAAAAAAAATTCTGCCATTGCATTTACACGGCGGAGAATTATGATTAAATAATGGAATAATTTAGCATTTTCATGTTTTAAAAAGTGGCTGGAAAGAAAGATGAGGACTTTATGAAGGTGCGTAGCTAGTATGAAAATCAACGGAAAAGCAGTTTTGCTGTAATTCACCCACAACTCATTTGAGTTGCACTCCATTCACTTCATACAGCAAATTAAATTGACAGTTTCTCGCAATACAATTTCCCCATACGTTGGTAGGGAAGAAAAAAAACACCAACGTATGGGTTTCCTGTACTACTTCTGAGGAGTTGGTCACCACAAAACTGACTTAAAATGCTTGCAAGAAGCAAAGCTGTTACAAACATCTCAAACTCTCAAACACCTAAACAAAAGTTCTAGGCCTAAATAAATAAAATAAGGAGGAAAAAAAGAAAACCCCAAAAAGGTAGCGGGAGGGGACGCTAACAGTGGTGTACCGACCGGGGGGGGGCAGGGGTGGGGGGGGGGGCAAGTTGCCCCCCCCCCCGGCTCCAAATACCGGGACGCTAAATTCGCACTACCGGGACGCTAAATTCACGTATATTTAAAAAAAAATTAGGGCCTAGTTCAGAAAACACTGACGATTGGGCATTATTTGTTGACTGTGTGCTATGTGGACTGCGAAATTTTGTGACCGTGCGAAAATGTGTGACCGTGCAAAATGTTGTGACCGTGCAAAATGTTGTGACCGTGCGAAATGTTGTGACCGTGCAAAATGTTGTGACCGTGCGAAATGTTGTGACCGTGCAAAATGTTTGACCGTGCACATTTTTTTGACCCTACCCCTACCCTCCCCCCCCCCCACTTACGTGAAATTCACGAGGTAAGTGACTAGAAAAAAAATTGGGGCAACCTTTTACGAAAATGCTTAAAAATAGGGACGATATTGATAAAAAATAGGGACGATATTGATAAAAAATAGGGACGATATTGATGTTTGCCCCCCCCCCCCCCCCCCCCCGGAATGACAATGCTGGCTACGCGCCTGCCCACCCCCCTTCTTTTCCTCTTTTCCCTTCCCCTATTTTTCCTGGTGGGTAGATTTGAATTTCCTGCTGAGCACCTTCAGGGGGGCACTGTGCCCCCCTGCCCCCCGGCTATTACGCCACTGACCCGGAGTGATCTAAGAACGGTGTATTAATATTTTAATATTAAAACCCCCCGGTGAAATGCCGAAAAGAAAAATGGTACCAGAAAAACCTTTTTGTCTGACCTTTGACCCTTACTCAAGATACCATAATTCGGGTGCTCAGCAGGAAAATCAAACCTACCCACCAGGAAAAATAGGGGGAAGGGAAAAGAGGAAAAGAAGGGGGAAAGGGAAAGAAAAGAGAGAGAGAAAGGAAAAAGGGAGGAAAAAGAAAAATGAAAAGGAGAAAAAAAGGGGAAAAGAAGAAAGGGAAAGAAAGAAAATTTTGCAGTACAAATTTGTACTGCGAAATTTTGTGACCGCGCGAAATTTTGTGACCGTGCAAATTTTTGTGACCGTGCGAAATTTTTTGACCGTGCGAATTTTTTTGACCGTGCGAATTTTTTTGACCCTACCCGGAACGGAATTATTCTAACCAGGAATTTTTTTGGCTGTGCCCCCCCTGACAACCAATCTCTGTTAGGCCCCTTGCAATTAAATGTGAGTTTACTGTTGCCCGCGCGCGTCCAAAAGTCACCCGCGTGATATATGTAATATTTTAAAAATATTTAATTATTTCATTGTTTAAAGCTTTTTCATTTAAGCTATTTTCTTTTTCAGCCAGCGCGAATGACCTCGCTCAGCCAACAGACGTTTTTGCAAGGATGAAAATGAGAAGAGTTTTAAATTTGCTATTTTTGTGTCATTTCTGGTAAAATCTCCACTATGAACTCCTTATTATGGTTGGCAAGGCTTCAATCTTAATTAATACAGGTGATTTGATCCTTTAAAATGATGTGTAGGACCTAAAATACTGAAAACAGTATCACAATTTTTCTGCAATATTTACATTGAAAAGTGTCTCCATAAAGTTGCCATATCTCGTTAAAAATGGGCACAACCCTCCTGAATATTTCGCAGCAAATAAAGTATAGTCTCCGTCTCCGTAAAATGTCAACATTTGGAAGGCTTCTTGCTTCAAACAGTCAAGACCAGGAAAATAAGATGAACAGATGATTTTAATTTGGCAAATTTTGCACATTCTGTCATTCTCTGTGTAGAAAGTCGCGTACCGATCGATGAACCTAGGTAAAGTAAACCAGCCGTGCGTGTAGTGTCGCGGGAAACAAACAGTCTACATAAATATTCTGGTTTTATGAGAAAGCGATCTAAAGTGAGCTCTTCTATTCGGAAAACTTCGGAAATAATCGGAGCTTGCATATTGCAGTTACATCCCGTGAAAAGAAAAAATGACCTTGCCGTGCACAGAGCGTGACCTGCTGGTTGATACATAAATAAAACATCTTTCTTATACCAGGCACAGGCTAGGCATATAGACAACATTTATAATGTTATTCGACTAGCTTGTTTGTAGCATCCAAAAAAGTTAAAAAACCCACCAGTATTTGGTTCCATTCAAAGAACATGAATGGACTGCATGATTTTAGAGCTAATAAATAATAGACCTAGTTACCTTGGTGACAACATTATGATTTTTTTCTTCTTACTTTCGCCATTCCATTGTGGATGATTTCTTCATTTATTGTTGTTCTTATTATTTTTGTTTTATTTTTTATTTTGATGGGGGCTGGCCATGCATATATTTAGGTAAGATATGGGATATTCCCACTTTAATGTCAAAGTATTGTATAACTTCTCATACGTATAAGTTAATTTGCAAGCATGAGTAGGCTGTGAATGCACGGGTAGTTTCATGCCCGGGTACCCGAAAATAGCCACTAAAATATATATATATATATTATATATTTTTTCCAAGTAACGAAAAAAGAATTACAAACATTGATCGAATATCTCATTAATATTCAAAATAGGGATGCAAATATGAGTAGACTCCTTTATAAAAAAGAAACAAAATGCAAAGCCAAGGCAGTATAATATTAATAGGTGGTGATAGGACATAATTAACAGCATTTGAATTGTATTCGTACCTTGGATAATAGTTATAACAAAGTAACAAACGCCGACAATATTAAATCAGGTGACTTTACCCCAAAATATTACAATATTAATATTAAATAGTCACCTCGTCCTGCTTTTCAAAAACGCAACAGTAAACTCACATTTAATTGCAAGGGGCCTTACACCCCTGCCATTAGGCATTCATATTACAATAGACTGCAATCTTCCTTTGTTGTCACAATACAAATCCTCTTCCTCCGATCGTTATGAGGGCCACTTCAACTTTCATGATTTGCGCTAGTAGTAGACCAATTATCGAGTTATCGATTGCACGAGCGAGCCACTAAAATGTGATGACGACGACGTCATGTCAGGGGTGTGCCTCTCAGCTTGCTGATCGGAGTCCACTTTTAAATTAAAATTTAGTCAGCATAGAATTGGTGGCGCTATACTGATAAGGCGTGATTGTAGCAGACGATGGTAGACACGAACGGCCGTTAATTTTGAATTTCCATTGCTTTCAATCTAACAATGGATTTTGCCCGGGATTTTGATTATATGACCCCATAAAATTCATCACACGTTGGAACTAAATTATTTTATCCAAAAACCGCTGGAGTTGGATAACATCCAACTCCAGTGTCAGTATCATTTTTTGACAGCAAGCTGTGTGTAAATCTATCGCGTGAATAGCGCCACCAATTCTATGCTGACTAAATAATGACATCAAATGCGTCATACGCCGGTCACCAACGCATTCCAGACGATTACCATAATTTATTCAAATACATGTATGCAAAAGGGACCGTTTTCGCTACGTACGTTAGTATAGGACTTTCCTATCCCAAAATTAATAGTATCCCTGGTCATGTTTCAACACTGGCAGGACCGGATTGAAATAAAATTTTGCAATCTGCGGGAATTCTTTTCAAATATCGGGAGGTGGTTTTATCACTAATTTAAGTTCGAAATTGATACTGAGTTAGTTTATGACTTTCAATAACATTCCCGGGCAACAAGCACTTGCTCCAACTTTCTGACTTCGATTATATTAATTAAATTAAACTAAGCTTGTTTGTACTTTCAATTCTCCTGGTGATTTCCAAATATAGTAACAGGATTCAATAATTTTGATATTTTTGAAACATTTTTTATGCAATTTTGAATGTCGTCTGCGTGGAAAGTGTTAATATAAAATTAATTTAATACCTAAATTGACTACTGGGTCATTCCGTGTCAAATCAACCAGTGGTCCCCAGGTGACCCTCTCAGATTTTGATGACATTTCATTAGAATGATGGAATGGGGCTCAAATGAGCACATACAAAAAATAAAAATCATACGTCATGTACTTTTCGAGCTATGGCCATTTTAAATTTGCGCAAAATGGCCGATTTACGTGCTCGCGAGTCGCGAAAAGTGACTTTTTGACTTCAAAAAGATTTCAAAAGCTCATAAATGTGTCTTCGTTCCAGGTAAAGAGTTGAAAGTTGGTGTTTTAAGTTAAACATAACTTTTGCCAAATTTTATGAATCTGCAATCAGATTAAATTTATCTCCTTTAGATTAAAAGCTATATTCACTCAAAGTAGGCCCCACATTCCGTGAAACATTTTTTTTGTAATTTTCGGGGTCACCATATGCCGACTTGAAGGGTCACACAGGTCCAATGTTTCTTAGGCATCATCTATGGTCCCCTTTCTACAAGAATGAGTAAAGAGAGGCTAAACATGCATTAATTAAAAAAAGTTATATATGTTCAAAGTAGGCTCCAGCCAGGAAAATGGCCAAAATACTCCATCAGTCTTGACCCCGGTTGACCCTGTGGTCAATTGAAATATTTTTTGAGATTCATACCAGTTAAACATGTATTATACCAATATACAGGGTGAGTCAGAAAGAACGGGCACTTTTTTCACAAAAGTGTCACAAAAAATGTAGGCATGCATATTCCAAATCAATGGTAGCACTTTCAAGACCTACAATTTGGCTTTCATTCGAAAGAAGAATTTTAAAAATCGATCATTTCGTTATCATGTTACACTAATTTGAGTAAAGCCCCAAAAATCTGAAGCAAATCCACGGAATGGTCAAATTATCAAGCCATTCCTAAAAGTATTATAATGGGGTTTACCTCATGAATCAGTCGATATGCCTCCTTTAACATAGTACATTGAAATATTGAGTCAAAACCATGCATCGTATGGATGGGCCTAGTATTACACATGTTATGCCTATATTCCAATCTACTACAGCACCAAGAAGGAGTTGAGTGTTAAAGCTGAAATTCTGTGTGTATGTAGGTATAATACATACGCACACCATCTAAGATCCGTAAGGCCTATGTTGATGGGATTTGGTGGACGGAAGAGGGATGGTGTGTTCTTTTTGTTGATTAATTTTTCGGGGTCATCGGGGGTCAAATATGGGGTCAAATAGATCAGTAAGGCCTATCTTGATGGGATTTGGTGGAGAGAAGGGGGTGGTGTTTTTTTTCCTGATTAAATTTTCAAGGTCATCAGGGTCAAATATGGGGTCAAATAGATCAGTAAGGCATATATTGATGAGATTTGGTGGAGGGAAGGGGGATGGTGTGTTCTTTTTGCTGATTAAATTTTCAAGGTCATGAGAGGTCAAATATGGGGTCAAATAGATCAGTAGGGCCTATCTTGATGCGACTTGGTGCAATTTTCAAGGTCATTGGAGGTCATTCAAGATCGTCTGGGGTCCCCCTAAAATGTCTTGCCTCCTTTTGCCCCCACCCACCCCAATTATGATGCTGGCGCCGCCACTGCATAGGCCAAAGGGGGGGGGGGGGGGGGGGGTGGGGTACCATCTAAACTTTGAAGGGCCATAAAGCGGAAACGATTCGTTTGTGTTCCGCAAATCTTTTTTTAGTACTGGGTAACATTTGAGCATCCCTTAAGGTATTAATTACATCCCTTGCATTAACTACAATGCATACCTCTGTGACAGTGCTACATTGTATCATATGTTTCATCATCATTTCTTTCACGTCACTTTTGATGAACAGGCGAGACGCGCCGTTTGAGAACCGCCTTGTCTTAATTTGGCTTGTTTTGATACCCTATTCACGTTACGTACGTAACGTGCCCCAGCTTGAAAAACTACCCTAATTACGTGATTTCTTGGACTCGCATGATACCCCTCTTGTAATGACCACCAGGGCCGTAAGACACTTTTTTCAAAGGGGGGGCGTTTAAAAAAAAAATCACCGGAAGATTTGTGCGAGTCGAATTTGCACCTATTTTTGGCACGATCGAGGTACATTTTGGCTCTAAACAAGCTTGTAGCAAAGAATATTGCATTTTGGGAAGAAAAATGCGCGCATCTGTGTACACATTTTCTGGGGAAGATTTTCAAAGGAGGGGCGATCGCCACCATCGCCCCCCCTTCTTACGGGCCTGACCACTGAGCACCCCGGGCAAACAAGATAAGCTATTATGTCTCTCTGTTGGGAGTAGCACATCTCTAATCAACTAAACAAATATAGCTTTGACTCCAGCACAGACTGCGGGTACTGTTGAAATAAACTGCATAGGTACATGTAATTTACAAAGACTATAAACATGGCGACCCCCACTTATGTCTAGAAAGACCAAAATGTGTAAGTTTTTGCAATCTCATGCTATAAGGGTGGCTTCGCCCCCCAAAAAGAAGGTGTTTAATAGCTACAGACCTGTCCACCCATCCAAATGATGGGTAGATTAATCTCTGGATGGGCAGAATTACATACAATGCATATTCTAAAAATAGTTGTTGAGAAAGTTCTGTGAACTTAAAACTAGGCGAGACTAATAAATCAAGGCTATACAGGTCATATTTGAACCTGGCGCCTAAGAAGGTGCAAATCGGTTATTTTAGGTTTTAAAGTCAATTTTGGGACAGGCTATTCTGAGTAATTGGATGCAATTTTCTACCTCATATTACACCCTAACCCTGGCTCAAAATGATTTGTTGTTGTGCAGAATCTAGTGAGCTCCCAGCCATCAACACAGGCATCAACACATTTAGATGACCAGGAACAGCGGCAGGTAAGAGATTGACTTGGCAGGTATGAGGAAGGGGGGGGGGGGGGGGGGGGGGGGGGGGGGGGGGGGGGGGGGAGTCAAGGAGGCAACTGACCGTATACGAGGTGATGTGCCTTTAACCAGGCAGGTATGTTAAAATATATTCTTGCAAGTGCTGTGACCCCACTTTCAAGAAACTTTCAAGTCGCCAAGTGTGACCCCCAGTTTTGGATTGAGAACTGCTGAGCAAGCAAGTTGTCAAATCTGAAGTGGAATTTAATAATTACATAAATTTACATGGTGTATTTCCAATCTAAAACTGAGCTTAAAGGGACATTCGCTGATTTTGACCCCCACTTTAAATGACATGTATCAGTAAATACACCCAAGAAAACCTTATTTTCAAAATTTCAGTCAATTTGAACGTTGCATTGCCAAGTTATGCATCAGTATGTGCACTACATTTCTCCATTGGCTATAGTGTTATCTTTTCTTTCGGGATCCCGAGAGAAACTCAAACATAGTGCTTTTTGGCACTTCTGAATTTTCTATGCAAGTCTGCTTTGGCAGTTCTTGTTTTTTATGGGTTTGCAACCATACAGGGTGAGTCAAAAAGACTGCAATAGTGGAAAGAAGCCATTTTGTTTTCAAAACCAAAATAAGTTTTAAAACTTTTTTAACGTTGCAAGAATGCTGTATTTAATCCTAACTTTGTGTGAAAAGATGAAGTCGATCGCATTTTTCATTTGTGTTTGGTGACCCTCTTTGCTACACAACCAAATTTACCTGAATGTCAATTGTTTAAACAGTGCAGAATTCAAACGTGGTAACCCAAAAATGATAAACATGTTTATTTTTGAAATGCTGAAGGTAATTGCTTTCCATTGGTATATAGCAAGTTGTAATCCATTTAATGGTTGAATGTTTTGCGTTGGTCTCTTTTGAAGCCTGTTTTACCATAGAAGTCAATGGGAAACCACTAACGATCAGCAATACAAAATTAGTGATAAAATAAATATAAACTACCTCGAGTTCAATTGCTGGGTGTTATATTATAGTGCTCCAATGATATAAAAAGAATATCAAAACATATTTTGACAATTGCATGTTTGTGACCCCCAATGGTCACAGTTATCACATTTTGCTCCACCTGATCATCCTCCACATGATCATCCTCCACATGATCATCGACTTTGTCTACGAGCACAGTGATTTTCATTTGAAATGGCACACATTGCATTTTCATATTTGAATATCCCGCCAACAAAAAAATGGAAAATTTCAGTTTTTTTATTAAAATTTAGAACATTATATGCTTTCATTGCATGGGTACGATTATAATTGATTATGCTAACTCATATGTAAACAAGAAAGGATGCATCAAATTCCAATAACATCACAAAATTTGAATGAGAGACACATTTTGCGATCCGATGCATAATTTGGGTATCTCGTGGACAAACGTGTAAAATGGGTGCACTGGTCAAAAGGTTCACCAAAGACAAACGGAAAATGCGATTGACTTCATTTTTTCACACAAAGTTAGGATTAAATACATCATTCTTGCACATTTAAAAAGTTTTAAAATTCATTTTGGTTTTGAAAACAAAATGGCTTCTTTCCACTATTGCAGTCTTTTTGACTCACCCTGTATAAGACCGAAAAAAACGAAAATCTAAAATTTTCACCCGACCCTCTCTGCAGAATCTGTGAATGTCCCTTTAAGGGAGTACTGCACCCCCTGATAAATGTGTGACTATCTTTCCATTTTTCTCATAAAATAATACCACAATGGTAACAAAGTTCTGTTACATCCTAGCGGTACCTCATTTCTTATCATCAATAACAAACCGCTTGGCTTGAGTCAATGAAATTTTAGTGTAGTAATTGGATTCCTTGCCCCTAGATAATATACATAACTTTTGTTACCAGTGTATTGTTATTTTTTGAGAAAAATGCAAAAATAGTCACAAATTCATCCCCCTTAACCTGGCGTAACTGACAGGCAGTGCTCGATTTAGGATTTAGGCTCAGAAAAACAGCCAACAAAAGTGAGTAGAACTTGTAGAGGGCCCGTAACTTTTGAAATCTTCAATGTCACTGTACTGTTGCATTTATTACAGGATGCCCAGCACCAGAAAGCGTACGAGGCCTTCGGGACCCCAAGAGCGATGCCAACGTTCGGCAAGCTCTCAGAGTTCTTCCGATGACATTTGAAACCGCAGCTACTATCTTCCATGCTCTTATAACTTCTCGTATTGACAATGGCAATTCTCTTCTTTTATGGCATCACTGATCACTTACTTCACAAACTACAACTCGCTCAAAATGCAGCTGCTCGCATTCTCACTAAGACCAGGAAATTTGATCATATCATTTTGAAAGATCTCCACTGGCTTCCTGTTCGCGAAAGGATTCATTTCAAACTTCTTCTTTTAACTTGGAAAGCTTTGCATGGCACTTCACCAACTTATATTGCTAATCTTCTTGTTCCATATCATCCAAAACGTACTCTCCGGTCATCTGATAAACTTTTACTTGTTGTTCCACGGACTACTTCTTCATTTGGAGATCGCGCATTTTCGGTTGCTGCACCAACTCTCTGGAACTCACTACCTTATAATTTAAGATGCTGTGATTCACTTGACTCTTACGAACTTGTTAAAAACAAGATTATTTGACTCAGTTTATAATTGATTTCTTTGTTATGCAAATCATCCTTGTTTATATATTTTTCATGTTAATTTGTATTTTTGTTTTATATGTTGCGCCTCGGAATAGTTTTACCTAGATTGACGGCGCATTATAAATGCCATTATTATTATTATTATAATAGATCAGGGGGTCGTGGATGTGGGCGAGTTGCCACATTCTCCGTGACGACTTCAGCTGCAATTGCCATTGCATCTTATATGGCCAGTGATTTGAGGCCAGAACACAAGTTGCCTAGCAAAGATGTTTTGGTAAGTATCATAACTAGCTCTGTTTTTGAGGTTTGTCATTTATTGCTACATGGAACTGGAAGCTTTAAAAAATATTAAAACCAAGGAGGTTATAATAAGGAATCGGTGTTCTTTTTACCACCATAATGCTATCTGAATAGCTGCCATCTTGTTGTCGCTCATGGAAGGCGAGTTATTGTACCTCTGGATTTTTCAGGCCTTTGGCGACCTCCAAAGGCCCAAAAAAAATCCAGACTCCCGCTTCCCGCTAAGGAAAGCCCGCTTCCCGCTAAGGAAAGCAGGGCTCGCGACCATATTGCTGTCGCTCATGGAGCCTGAGTTATTGTACCTCCGGATTTCTTTGGTGCGATTTGGCGCACTTCGCCTTATACTTTTGTCGGTAAGTGCGCCTAGCAACACACGAGAAAGATGGCGCTCGTAAGAGAAACTGGCGTGGCGTGCTTCGCAACAAAAGTTGGGCCAAGTTGCACTAGATGTCTTGAAAAAATCTGAAGGTACAATAACTCACCCTCCATGAGCGATAACAATATGGCAGCTATTCCCATAGCCTTAACGCGGTGGTCAAAAAGAGCACTGATTCCCTATAAGTTCCTAGGTTAAAACACATTAGAAGGGACCTGTGGGTTGAAAGAAAAATCAAATATACAGGGATGAAACTTTCAGGAAATTTTGCTGAAAAAGTTAAGAAGATTCATTTTGTGGGGGCTTTTTTCATGAATCAGAAATGGGAGGATTTTTGGAATGTTTTAATTTCACAAATCCAGAAGATTTACTGTTAGTTTCAATGTAAATTTTATATTTTGCGAGGGATTTATTTAAATTGATTTTTAAATGTTATTTATTTATCGCAAAATTAAATGCAAAACTATTAAATCCTTCAACAGTATTGATTTCAAGTAATTTCCGTGTTTCTGTACAGAAGAATAGTAAAATGAAATTTGCCATGACATTTAAACCAAAGTGAATTGCATCCATGAATACATTGTAGGGGGTCAGAGGTGATCGTAATGTGAATCTAGTAATTACCAATATACCCTAGGAGATAAGTGATAACTTCACTGTTGCTAAACATGTGGCTTTATCCTTTTTTTATTCGGTAGTATGATAAATTGTCTTTAATATGATACCAAAAATGTTAGGTTTTTTGACAACTTCTATTTAAAATAGGATAAAACATTAAAGAAAAAGAAAATTAATCAATCTTTTATCTTTAAATGTTTCTGATATATGTGAGACATTTCGATTTGTCTTTTGTATCCATAGGTGACACCGAAACCAAATTTTCAGGTGATTCTGAAAACGGTTGGCGCCGATAAATCTATCCTCACAGCTAGAGAGGTAAGCTACAGTCAGGGTTTGCAGTTATGGCGCCCTCTATTATCAACCAAACCTACAACAAGAATCTGATTTAAAATTGGGTATACATACAGCACGAGTAGAAGATTGTGTCCTTAATTGTCAAGCCCACATTATTTCCTGATCATAATTAAACGACAACATGTTGTAGTTAATTGGAATGATTCGAGACAACGTATACAATCAATGTAAAAGGAATTGTTTAAAAATCTCAATGGGCACAGGCATGAATTCATTATTTTCTCCTCATTTACATCAATGTACATCTTCAAACATATTAGTATTATGTTTTTTTTGTGCACAACTGGGATGGTGCTTTAATGTTGATGTTGTACACAATATTCACATTTTTGAGCAATTTTTATTAGGCATAGTCAATGGGCCAAATTCAGGAGGCATGAACATGCTGTACCATTGGTAAAGCCCAATATATATGCAGGGCCTGAAAAAAATGTTTTTTTCCCCGGCAAGCGATTCCAAATTTCCCTCCAAAATGGAATGCATTTCTTAATAAAAGAGTAACATTTCCCTCCAAATGCCAAAATTTCCCTCCAAATGCTCAAATTTCCCTGCAAGGAGATTTCCGTATTGCCTATTTATTACCGCCCTGTATATATGATACATTATAAATTGTTTATATTCTTTAGAGCTGCATTTTTACTAGTGTTTTATTCAGTGAATATTTTGTCAATTTTACCCACTCCCATAGGTGCTTTCCTATCTTATCAAGTATATGAGAGATAGGAAACTGTATGATGGCCAGGACCCAAAGAAAGTCTGCTGCAAGAACGATCCGCTCGGCAAAGTGTTTGGGGTCGATGCATTCACTATTGAGGATGCTAAGTAAGTGTGGGTCTAGTATGGGGTGGGATATGAACAGAAGGTGGTGTAAATAATCTGAATACTTTTATCAGAGATTTGACATCTGAAGTTCAAAGTTCATTCACTCTTAGTTGCTATGTACCAATACAGAAAGCAGGAAACTGCCGAGTGCATTGAAAGTGTCTAATTGCACACGGCATGCGTGCCATACATGCGCGTACCACACTCTTTGTTTTGATTTGTTTTTCACTTAGCATGGGTTCGCTGATGTTTTACTGCGGGTGATATAAAACTTGTTAACATATTTTTATTATTAAAGAAATTAAAATTATGCACAGAAATATCAATTTTGATTTGTATTGTCATGTATGAATTAGGTCAATACCTGCTTTTGTTTTGTTTCTCGAAAAATCAATGGACTAGCACAATATTATTCACACATCATTATCGGTGTGTGTTGACCTATAAACACTTAACGCATAAACTTCCATGATCTATGCACCCATTACTTTTCACATCTGTGTGGGTTTGGAGCTCCATGGGCCGGCCATCAAGCCATCTTTCAGAAAGGATATTTGGAAATCCTGAGATTGTAGGTTGGTTAGGCTTGTAGAACATTTTGTTTAAATTATCTGTTAACATCAAGCATTTGTTTGTTTGTTCTACAGGAGGCTTCTCTTTAACAACATGACAGTGATCAACAGCGAAGGGGGAATACCAGGTAAGTAAAAGTAAACACCTTTCCAAGTAAGCAGGAGCCTGGAGATTTTACATGACCTCTTACAAGACATAACCAGGAGCTACTTTTTGCCCATGTGACTCCCGGTTGCACTAAAAGCTGCTTTTGACCAAGGAACCCAGGACCTTTCGATCCCAAAGCGAATGTCATAATCACTAGACCAGTTAGCCTGTCTGTGTTAGGTAACAATTTTAATCATACAAAAGAGGTAGGGTTGCCTGCCTGTACAGGGATGCCAGTTTTCAGGCAATTGCCTGAATTCTTAACTTTTGCTGATCCAAATGTCCACACTTTTCATTTATTTTGGGGTTTTGTAGTACAAATTCACACACTTTTCTTTCCCCCCTTCTTTGAGCCCATTTCATGCATATTTTCTTGCTTTTTCACCACCAGTCACCCGGTTTTTTTCAATTAAATAATTTTATCAGCATCGTTGTAAACGAAAGGGATTAAGTTAATTGTTGTAAAGTTTTAAATAAAATCCCTTTTTTAATATAATTCAAATTAATCTAAGATAAGTGTAAGAGATTTCATGAATATGGAAACAAATCGATACTGTAAATGTGTGAATCTTTGAACTTCATTGATTTTTTGGAGCTTTTTATACTTCTAGCAGTTACCACACAAATAAAAATGCACCAATACATTCCATTTGTGAAATAAATCTTTGTAATCAATTTTCAAATTGTGAGAGTAGATTCAAGTTTGGGTCAAAATTGGCAAAGTTCAAAAATTAATCACACACAAAATTATAACTGTTATTACTGTACTTAGTTAGCTGTACATCACCCAGCACATTGCAAAAAATCAGTTGGCACTTGCAAGGATTTTTCTTTCTTACCACAATAATAGATTTTCCCCCTACACACGGGTTATTTATTTCTTAAAATTTCCTACCAACCCCTTCCCCTGGCTATTAAATGGTACGTCCCTTATAGTAAGGAAATAATATAAGGGAGGCTATTAAAATGACATAGACACCTATTGGAGGAGTCATCAGCCACCTGATTAGCGCGATTGCAAAATTAGAGGGCTTTTCAAAATTCATGTCCATGCACGCCAGCCAGCCGAATAGAGGTCATATACTGTTGGCATAGCCTAGTTCACCAATCCCCTGGTATTTTCACGGACTCGTACCTTCACGCGTTTACATTTTCACGACTTTACATTTTCACAGGCGCGTATTTATATGGATTAATTTGTATTGGATCCAATTAAAGATGCGTGATTGTGAATGTAGAGTAACACTGTGATAAAGATTATGCTTGTGGGATTTGCAAATTTGAAATTTGTGAAATATTTTGACGGTGAAAGTAGCGGAAATTTACACGCTACATATATTTTCGTGGTCAAATCGGCTTACTGCGAAAATTGTGGAAATTTTCACGCTACATATATTTTTGTGGTCAAATCAGCTACTGCGAAAATTATAATACACAAATGTATTTCTTTTGCGTATAGGGTCTATTTGATGAAGCTACAAATCGTGAATTTAATAGGCCGATCACCAGTCTAAATATTTTGCTCGTAATGCAACAAAAAATTCAGGAGGCATCAACATGAAAGCCAGCTAATGCTCAAATTAACTTGATTAATTCCATCCACACAATGTTCATGTAGCAAAGAATTGAGCCACGGAATTGAGCGTAACCATTCCGCACAATTGAACGAGCCACCATCTGCTGGCACACGCACACTTGATTTGGTTAGAGTTTAGAAATGGAGTGTTAATCACGAGACAGGGCTGGATGGACACGGATGTTGGCTGATTGGATTGAACTAAATGAGGAGGCCCAATAAACAGAGAAGACATACTGGGAGTGGGATGGTGCAAATTTATCATTCGGCTGACCTAGTTTATTGTTCTAACAGCGATGAGACGTGTCAGTGTAACATGGAGCTAGGGGGAGAAGTTAAACATGTTAAATCACACTCTAAAGTCTGTAGGTCCGGATGGTCTGAATTAGCACTACTTCCTTTCTGTGAGCCAAGTAAGATGTGACCAAGGGAGCATAGAGAGAGAGCATGGTCTCTGACTACCATTGTTCAGAGGGTTACAGTTTTCGGGCTGTTAGGGAAGCACGAGTCCACTCTAGTGCTAGGTGTGAAGGACGGAAGCAACAAGCTAGATGTCTGATTTTAGTTCCAAGAACCAAGATGGAAAAGTTATTAATTTGATAATTACGCGCATAGAGCTATGTTCACATGATTCCATTTGCGTCATTCATGTTGTGGATGATACAAAATGGTATTCACATCAAGTGATCGATGTCAATAAGAGATTGATCTACAACACACAGTGAATGGGTTTATTTTGTCCAGCCTATGGACCGCATCTCCACAAAAACCGTGGCAAACCCATTTACCATGGAAATTTGTATGAAGCATAAAATTAGAAATTAGGTGGAATTTTTAGCAACATATTTGTATCATAGATACCAGTAACATTAAAGGTTAATGCCAAAAAGGTGGTTCCGGATGCGAATAGCGTCCGCCATTAATTTCACCATGTGTGTACAAAAACATCGATAACGCTAGCAGTGCAGTGTATGATACAGCGATTTGTAATTTAAAGTTACGTTCTAAGTTTCAACAGTTGGGCTAACATTTCTTGAAACTTAATCGGCCACTTAATCATGGAAATCGTCGATAGATCTGCCGATGTGAGAAAGATCGATGCTTCGTGTAGAGATAAATTTAGGTGGGAATGGATGGAATTACAGGACAACGCTGGATTTTATTATTCGGACTACGTGAGGAAAGTGAATACCGCCGGCAAAGCGTTCTGAAAGTCTAGGCATGTAATGTGTGTCGTGCAGCATTACGCTTCTATAAATCTCACTACTGTTAATGCACAAACTGTTTTTCATGCACTTAAAACCCAGTTGGAGAAAGACCCCCTTATCTAACTTGGTGTCTAGCTTAAGCGATTCCACAGCATACATGCGGGGGAAAAAGACTGGTTTTGAGACCAGATTGCGCGAGATAGCCCCACATTTGTTGGATATTGATGGTGACATTTGCCATTCTATACATAACACCTTTAAAAAGTTCTGTTCACCGTTTGACATGCTTGTTGAGCGTCTAGACATGTCACTTCTGGTCCCAGAAAATTTGTACTATTCTGGGACCAGAAGTGACATGTAAAGTATACCTACTGAGAGAGTCTCCCACAGATGGCTGTCATCTTATTATGTAACTTTACGAAATAAGGAAATGCTATGAAAATACATGAAATATTGTAAGAGCATAAATTATAGCTAGAACTTCCATCTGCAATTAAGTCATCACTTTCTGATAAATACCCAAAAGTGGTGTATAAAGCATTTTTTAAAGGCACTATTAAAATAAATAACCCACAGTTTTGTGTATGAATTGTTTGACTTGGCAGCCTGGCTCAAATATAAGTTGGTATGATTTTCCCTATGAGTCTTGTCTTTAATCCGACAACTACCTCATAAACAATCATGATTAATGTACCCTAACTGTTATGGTCAGAAGTCACTAGTAATAGGTATATCAAATAAGGTGGGGCCATTTCAAAAAATCCTTAAAATCGTGATACGTGTAACAAGACAAGTAATAGACTCAGCATTGACACATTTAGTTCCATACAGAGTGTGAAGTTTGACTTATTGTCAAGTAATCAATCATCATTAGGCCAACAACATTTTTTTGTTTGTTTGTCCACGTCCGACCGACCGTGTACCTTGGTGCCGACCGTATTATTTTTTATTTTCCATTATTTTTTTAAAACAACTTTTTGAGCAATTTAAATGGCCAAACGGACCGAGCACATGTTAACTGTGCGATGTGTCACACGCATACAACAACTGGCCCCATCTTTTTCCACGGACAAGTTGTTAAAAAAGTTAAAATCGACCCCTGTGCTTTGATATCTAGGTGAATAGTTAAATGTTCCAATCAATCAATGGATGTGGATGAATTCTATCACATTTTAAATTGAACTAAACCTCACGCAGGAAAATATGTGACAGTTATTATTAACTGTCACTGGAAAAATATGGGGAAAACCTTTTTTCTGGAATTTCTAAGTAGGGTTGGTATTCATTTGTACATTAAAAGTATTTTTTGCATAGGCACACGTCATCATGCATACGATTCACAGTGCACCATGTTGCGTCATGCAGGCATTTGGCGCCCCCACACTCTTCTGAATTAATTATCGCTGAGCAGGTTCGCCAATTTGGAACTGATTGAACTATAGTAGTTGCACCACTGGTCACTTCCTTTAGGCTGTTCAAAATGCTGTTGGTTACATTAGTGATCAGCATCTGAAAACCAGTGAATCAGTGCAGACCATGAAGTGTGTGTGCCTCACTTGTGAAGAAGGGATATCATTATTATACCACCAATAATTTACACAACAGATGGGGAGTTTTGCCTTGGGGGCTTTGTATTTATATTTATACTCAAGTGATGATTATGATATAGAACAGCTCTGTTTATAGTGATTACCTGGGATTAAGGCTAAGGTGATTTGTAGGAGTGATACGCATCATTGGGTAAGTGGTATGGCAAGCAAACCTAACACATGGGTGTACTGCCTTTGGGCAAACTGGGGTATATAAGGACAATTTTGATACCCATGGGCGGGAATTGCTCTCCAAACAGCCTGGTTCCATGTTTCACGCGCTACATTCTCTGACTGTCTCATATTGTTGCTATGGCAGCCATAACCACAACACTTTTGGAATGGAAATGAAAAATATCCGAGGGTGGAAATGGGCGAAATTTACCGAGAAAAACCGGACTTGGCGACGACAGGATTCGATCCCGGGTCCTCCAGCATGGATGACGGGGTCTTAGTCCACTCGGCCAGGGGGTCACGCGTCGCGCCCGCAATTAACAATTCCGTGTGCATTTATCACCTGGTGTCAGTACCCGGCGAGATAGACTGAGGTGACACGTGCCTCCAGCATAGTTTTCAAATGGGATATCATGGGGTTCAGGGCTGTAAGGGTTATGGTAATACTAGAAAAAAGTGTATAATAACTCGTAACACTTTTGAAATGGAAATGTTGAAAAAAATATCCGAGGGTGGAAATAGGCGAAATTTACCAAGAAAAACCGGACTTGCCGACGACAGGATTCGATCCCGGGTCCTCCAGCATGGATGACGGGGTCTTAGTCTACTCGGCCAGGGGGTCACACGCCCTCAATTAACAATTCCGTGCGCATTTATCACCTGGTGTCAGTGCCCGGCGAGATAGACTGAGGTGACACGTGCCTCCAGCATAGTTTTCAAATGGGATATCATGGGGTTCAGGGCTGTAAGGGATGGTAATACTAGAAAAAAGTGTATAATAACCCTAACACTTTTGGAATGGAAATGTTGAAAAAAATATCCGAGGGTGGAAATGGGCGAAATTTACAGAGAAAAACCGGACTTGCCGATGACAGGATTCGATCCCGGGTCCTCCAGCAAGGATGACGGGGTCTTAGTCCACTCGGCCAGGGGGTCACGCGCAGTGTTTGAAATAAGTGGATTTCCGGGTGTCCTGACACCAAAAAAATGCGCCGGACAACCTAATTCTACGTTGGACATCCATGTTTTTTAGTGTAAAATGAATCTCATGTCTTGTTTTCTTGTTATTTTAATGATTCCTGATTTTGATGATTAAAAATGAAAGATCGCCATCAAAATTTATCATTTGAATCGCAAATCCTCGTTTCATATCTGTATACCTTTCACATCGCGATCGCACATGACATCACTCAGTCACAGAACCATTTTTCGGCAGCTCGGGGAGTTTAATAGTTGTATCATTCATCGTGCACAAGTATCCAGTTCAGAATTTGACGGCCGACGCTATTACCTTACGCTGTAGAAGTAGAGCTATGCCATCGAATCGAGGATAATAGCACATGCGCCTTGAGATACATAACCGCGTGTTACGGCATGATTCACAGGTCATCGCCTCCACATATTATAGTGTGCGTAGTAAATTAAGTTGACCTTTTGAACCGTGACTCCTAATTACGAGCTTCATTTATTAAATACCGCGTGGGAATTTGCGCAAATTTCTAAATTCATTTAATGCCTCGTGTGAGTAAATAAATACTGTAAAACAGGTTAATTTCGCGGCATCTTTTTTTCTTCGCGAATTGCTAATCATCACTAGTATTGCGGTAACTTAATTTCGCGTATCTAAAATGTCTACCAGTCTAGGAGTGGGCTATAGAGGGTCAGATTTAAGTCATAGTTTCAGGACATGCTCATCACCCCTTAGTTTGATGAGTTGATGCGTACTGACACCAAATCTGAATTTTTTTTTGAAAAAAGTGCGAAATTCGGACTGCTTTGGCCCAAAAAACACATAAAGTCGGCCATTTTGGAAAAAACAGTATTTTGATCATAGCTCAGTCATTTTTGGTCTAAATTATTTGATTCTGGTGGCATTGCCCATGTTTTAGGGTACAAGGTTTCATTCTATGCTGGTTTCATCTTATATAACCCATTCGTTTTTCTTGTTACAGCTGTTTTTGGTCAAATTTGGACTGTGAGGGCGCTTTGCAAAAAAGTAGCCATCGCATTAATAAAAATGAATTTGAATACATGGAATATGTTAAGAGTGTTTCAAGAAACATTCTCTGAAGATTTGAGCATGTTACCTTATTTCATTTTACCGTGGCATTGATTTCAAAATCACAAGAACGCGTTAAAGCACTTCCATAGGACAGTACAGGGGTCAACGAACTTTCTGCGCTATTAGGCTATTTAGCTATTGAAGGAATTTATTGAATGATAATATTTTGCACCGGGTCGCGTGGCTACTGATCTAGAAGCGCCACTATCCCTGCGAGCGTAGCGAGCGGAGCGAAAAACGGATGGGATCCAGGGACCCGCCTTATGGTTCCTGGTGCGGGGGGGGGGGGGGGGGGGGGGGGTCCAATGGGCCTTTGCCCCTTGGAAGCTCTTGGAATATGGTACAAGAAATACAGAGATGTTGATGGTAAAATGTACACAAAATGGTAGCAAATGTAGTGATAATCAATAGGCCTACTACTAATAATCATGACTTATCCCACTGCAGTTAGTGGCTGAAGTGGCTCTTCATGCTTCTTTCGATCTGGTTGAAGTTGGGGATATAGGACTATTTCTTATTCTTTTTTTCTTTCTTTTTTTCTTTTTTCTTTTTTTTCTTTCTCCATGCGTCCTTCCGCGCGCCACTCGGACTGATGCAATGCGCCACAAGTGGCGCGCGCGCCACCATTTGAGAAGGCCTGCTGTAGAGGCTTAGAAAAACCTGAAAAGTACCGGGTTAGAGCTGAAGCAGCCCGTGTCATTGGGTCCAGTCGTCCCCCCAAGAGTAATCTAACCAAAGGGGAGAGAAATGCCTTAAAAGACCTGAGGAACGATGAATCCATCACCATCCTACCTAGTGACAAAGGCAGGTGCACTGTTGTTTTAGATACCGAGGACTATAAACAGAAAGTCAAGGATCTTCTCAGCGACACTAACACTTACACACTTCTCAAACGGGATCCAACCAGGAAATTTAAAGAGAAGCTGAGAGGTGTCCTGAAGAAACTTCGCGACAAAGACACCATTTCCAAGGCTGAATACTACCTTCTCATGCCTGACTCTAACACGGTATCGCGATTCTACGGCCGCCCCAAAATACACAAACCGTCATGTCCACTACGACCCATTGTTTCCTCCATCGGCTCCATCACTTACCAGGTCGCCAAACTGGTCGCGAGGATTATTTCACCTTTGGTAGGCCAATCTCCCCACCACATTAAGAACTCTGTGGATTTCGCGGAGAGAGTCGGCAACCTCTCTCTTCAAGAAGGAGACTTGATGGTATCTTACGATGTGAAAGGGCTCTTCACCAACACCCCAGTTCCAGACGCACTTCAGATCATCCGTGCCAGACTGGAAGAAGACTCCCTCCTCCACGAGCGCACTCCCTTAACTGTCAACGAGGTGATGGAACTACTCACTTTCTGTGCCACCTCCACCTACATGATGGGGTTAGGAAACATCTATCAACAGAAAGAAGGTTTCGCGATGGGATCTCCAGTCTCGCCATTAGCTTCCAACATTTTCATGGAATGGTTTGAGATGCGTGCACTTGACACTGCCCCATACCCGCCATCTTTCTGGGCCAGATACGTCGACGACACTTTCGTGGTCATTCGCGAGGAACACATCAACGAGTTCACCACGCATATCAACAACATATCGCAGTCGATTGAGTTCACCATGGAACGCGAAGAGAACGGTAAACTCGCCATGTTGGACACTAACATTCACAGACGCGAAGATGGCTCAACCAAAATCACCATCTACCGTAAACCCACACACACAGACCAATACCTATACTTATGGACTCTCACCATCCTCTGCAACACAAACTCGGTGTGATCAGGACTTTAACTCACCGAGCCAAAACTCTCATCACAGAACAGGAGGACAAAGTGGAAGAATTAGAGCGTATACGCAGTGTTCTAGGTGTGTACTGTGTGTGGTTACAAGCGGTCGCACTTCGCCATCGCAAATTCGCGTAACCGCCCCAAACGCAACCAAACAGATGCTCCGTCCGCAGAAAAAGGGTCGGTAACCCTCCCCTACGTCAGAGGTGTATCGGAAGGTCTGCGCCGAATACTAACTAAGCGCGGTGTCCGGGTCCACTTTAAACCCAGGAACACCCTCAGACAGCACCTGGTCTCGCCCAAGGACAAAATAGACACTAAGGAGAAGTGTGGTACGGTGTATCATATTGCTTGTCAGCAATGCACTGCCTCCTACATCGGCGAGACTAAACGCCCCCTGGGCATCAGAGCCGCCGAACACCAACTTGAACCGTCCCCTGTCGCTGAACATACCACGAGGACCGGGCATATGTTCCCCAAGGACAACATCAGAATCCTTGATTCTGACTCCTCATGGTTTGGACGAGGAGTTCGCGAAGCCGCCCACATCAGGCTCAAGCAGAGCTCCCTCAACAGAGACGGAGGACGGTATTACCTACCAGCCATTTACACGCCGCTATTGAGTCCATCACCGCCTGACGGCGATGATGATGAGACTCAATAGCCTAACCGCCAACAGCGCCCCCACGTGTTATTGGGGCTGACGAAAGGCAAGCGAATTGCTGCCAGAAAGCTATCCCAGAGGTAAGCTTATTTACTGTTGTGAGAAACGATAATCTCAAAAATAAGTAACCAAAACAAGTTCAATGAATTTTATAATTATTATCAGGAATCGCTAGGGGTGCGAGATTTGTTGTAGTGTCATATTTTCCAAGAAATGATCATTCTCAGCAGGTTATTTTTAAAAATAAATTCGCTGAATTAGTACATTGCTATAATATGTCAGCAATCCATTGACTACGGAAAAATCAATGTATTTTCACAGTGGCGTTGCCATCCACAATCAACGTCACTAACCTAGCTGTACACAAAATTCCTTTTTAGTTTGCGTGTAATGTATTTTGTATAGGCCAATGTTAAAATGTTGCAATAAACAACATTAAAAGTCCACAATCTAGCTGAAATAATTATCGTACATAATATACATATATACGCTTTATTTGAGACTATTCATATATTTTTAAGACCTTTAGATAAAAAGATATGTGGAGAGGTTCTTCCTTGTATTTTCATTTAATCACATTCCCTCCTAATCTGCCGATTAGTTATTAGTGAAAGACAAAATCTACAGAAAATAAGATTACTACTGTATCAGAATACTACCTGTACCAGCGGTTATTAAATGGGTACATTGATATCACAATAGATATCACAATGAATATCACAATGATACAATGATCATAATGGTACAGGGTGATCATGAGACTAACGTAACGTGCACATCTCTTAAAAGGACACGACGCAGACCGTCTTATATGGTACTACTGGCGCCGGTGTAGGCCTATTAATATACTCAACGGTTGATCAAGACGAAGAGGTAAATCGAATACATATATCATATCAATCTAAGATTGAGGCCAGTATAATGCCAACAATTATTAGTAATATTGTATTGTAAGTAAAATCATACGGACTAGCAAGTCATTTTTGTTTTTTTATAAAAATCACACAAATAAATCGTTTATGAGAAGAACGAGGGCATAAATAACAAGAACATTTTTATATTTTAGGGACTATATTAGATTAGCCTATATATGCAATAATATTAATGTTTAAAAATTAGTATAGGAAAAATGCATATAAATGTGTAGAGATGTAGGTCTTTTAAGGCCTACATCTTCAAATTTATATGCATTTGAGAAACTACTTTATTCTATTATTAATTGGCCTTAAAAGGCCAATTAATAATAAAATAAAGTAGTTTCTCTTCCCCTCGTTCATATTTTTTTAATGAAATTCTTCAATATTGGTGGTTTTTTATATCTTCCATAAATTGTTTGAAGCATTTACAAAGCCGATATGATGGTAATATATTTATAGTCCAATGAGCATCTTAGAAAGCAGGTTTTGTGTGACCCACGCCCCCATCTATAACCATGAAATTAAAATATTTGAAAAAGGCATCGTCCTCTTCATGTTATGTTACGCAGCCAATATCAGGCTGGTATTGGTGAATTTGCATTGTCTATTTATTTTTTTAAATCACTCATCCTCCTTTTTTCAAAAGTTAGGACGATAAACTAGTTTTTATTTTTATTTGGCCTTATATTTTAATGTTAAAAATAATAGCCATTTAGTATTAGGATACTGATGAAATTATAGGTACATTGTACTTCAATTTAGTCATTCATTTGATGTTTATAAAAGTAGGCCAACAATTATGTCATTTGAAATACAATATTCCAACATGTTTTATTATTGTTTTAATAATTACAGACCTGTTGAACTGCCATCACGACGTATTTCATAACATGTCGAGTATTACACATTTTACACGTCGAAAATGATGTAGGGGTGAGTTTATATGCTATTTTTTGTTTAAAGTCTAAAATACCAACTGTATATGTAAATAAGATTGCAAGGCTGCCATCTACCGTAGATAGCACTGGACATTACCATGCCAACGGTCATTTGTTGCGGTGCATGCCCTAATTTGCCCAGTGGCTTGACTTTTAAAGTAAAAAAAACTATGAAATAGCTCTAAACCAAATTAAGCTAAGTTAAGGTCATTTTTATATTAAAAGGCAAAATTTTTCGCACCTCCACCCCCTTATTTGCTCACCAATTGTTTTTTTAAATGCTGGCGCCGCCATTGGATATTCCCCCAGTCAGATGGCTATGTCCCCCTGCTATCTACCGTAGACCGCTTGACTACGTTTATATTATGTAGGGCTAATTGTTTGTTTTATTTAATACAGGCTTTGATGAGACATTCGCCTTCTGAACTTTTACTGAATTGAACTGAACTGGATTGAACTGAACTATTCCTGGTTAATATATGTTCCGGAGAAAGAGGAACACATTATTTGAGTAAAGGATCAGGTTAGTTTTACGTTGGTATGATTATGTTATAACAGTTGCTCAAACAAATGCCGATAAAATCATATGACTTCATTTCCTACAACTTATCTTGTATTAATATCGTTTCTGATCTTTCTATTTATTTTAATAATATTCAGGGCCACGTGCAGAAAAGACCATCATGTTCACCCTAAGCTGGACTACGTGAAGATTCACGAAGAGTTGCTGACGCCATGGAGAAGACGCAGGTCTACTAGTATAAGCTGCAAACTGTGTAATACTGTGTTATATGACTATTTCTACAATTTTATAAAATTCAAATGTATTTGAATAGTTATAGAGTATCATTTATTATCCTTTGCTTTTTAAGTCTGCCAACATGGCATAGGCATAGTGAAGGTAGTTTCAGCCAAAGGGATTGGGACTATTCAATATTCTGTCCTCATGGACAGAAATCCAGCAAAGAGGTTGAAGGTTGATCTTCCTCCTGGAGAAGGGCGTGCACGTTGTTCATCAACACGATCCCAAAATACATCGACATCGTGGAAAAAATGTTTATTTTGTCAGAAATATTCCAGAGAAATACCAATCCAAATTGAGAGTGTGGTGACTGAAAATAAAATACTGAATCTTGTAACTGTAAATCCATATCTCATCTGCCGAATAGGTCTGGGTGTTTCATTCAAATCGAGGTTGATCGTTTGTACAATAATTGTACAAGTCGCACTCAAAATACGGTGTAAGTTTGAAATATGATTTTTGAATTATTGATATTTATAATCAATCATTGTGTAGTATGTGTATGTAACTAATGCAAAATTACCAAAAACAGTTTCACATGAAGCTTTACAATATAATGAACTAATGATTGAGGTGACTCACACACTCTCATCTATCTGTGCAATATCTATATAATAATACGGAATCACCATTTCTGTATGGAGATGTTCTCCCCTTTCCGCACCTTCGATTGGCTTCAAACTTTCTGTGCGAGTGCGTATGGGTCCCACGACGAACCAGTTTATGTTTGATTTTTTAAATTTGGGTTAGATTTCGTGAAATTCGAGTTTTTTTAGCCCACTGCTATGTTATTGCTACGCGCCGCGTATACGCTGAGCACGCCATGACGATGGCCGGCGCACAACTCGCGTACTCGGGCGATTGTCGGCACGCGCGTATTCAGGCGATTGCTGCCGGCGCACGCATAGTCAGGCGCCGATTGCCGGCGCATGCGTAATCGGGCGATAACGTAACACGCGTAGGTGCACACGCGTTAGTGGCGCAAAGCGTAGTTTGTTATGTTGTAGAGTAAAGGCGGCAAACATCCTTTGCTCCATAGTGCAAACCCTATAGTACAAGAAAACGGCATGATGAGACAACAACAAAAAGTCAATCATATAGCCAGGGTATTATACAGGGACCCCTTTGAAGGAACTGGGAGCAAGGCCGGCACAAACCGTATAAGGCGCAAACCGTAGGGCTGCATCCATCCAGGATAACATGTGTTAATAGTGACAGGGACAATGCGTTTATACGACAATGCCTCAGTCCCATCGTGGACCCATCCACAATGCGGGCCACGGGCAGGGCGCGCTATATAAAAGAATAGATAGGCCAGAAAACCGTGATATCATATACATGGGGGATAGGCCTATAAATAAACAAGGAACTGTTAGAGCAAAATATGCATGCAGAAATAGTCCTACTGGAGAAATAATTTAATGTCAATAGGCCGAAAAATAAAATAAACGGATGGCTTTAACACTGAACTGGGTGGGTACAAAGTGATCATGGTGAGAACCCGCCTCCCGCCAACTATGAAAGACCCACCATAAAACTTAATAAAACCACTAAAAATACCCAGTGGCGTCGCGGACCTAAATTTATTTAATACAGCGGCGGCGTGTTCTATGAGAGACTTAGGGTTTGTGAAATCTAGGCCTACAAGTGTGTATGAACACATGGGGTGGGTAGGCCTGTCTGGATTATAAGGGTACACTGGGTACCTGGAGTATGGAATGTTAAGGGTACATGTGATAACTGGATTTTAAGGATGTATGGGGTAGGGCCTATACCAGAGTGGTTATTTCATGTCTTATTATGGGATACCTAATAATATTTAGCGTTTCTGGGTAGGCCTTATTAAGATCCCTAGATTATTAAGGGCGCCGTGGCACATTAGGATTAAGGGCACCTGAGTATCAAGGACCTCTTGCTATTGCACAATAGCCTATATACGCTTTGATCATGTTGACGACTAACCGCACACTATTATATATTTTATACCATGTATACACTATATGGGGTTGGTACTGCACATTTTGGGGGGTTTGTTTGTTTGTTTGTTTGTTTAAACCGTCGGTCCGTACGGACACACGCTTGGGTCCTGAAGAGACCAGGCTCAAGCAAAATGAAAATGCTCGGGCCAGGCTTAAAAAGCCTATAAGCATGCTGCCTGAATGAAATGAAAGTTGGAAAAGATGGAAGAAAAGCCTGAAGTAAAAAGAGCCACTTCCAACAAATGGGGTAACTACAGTATAACATTGTTTCCCTCCTAAATGGGGTATTGAAATTGGGTCCGAGATTCAAAGATATCACAACACTCAATTTCTGTGAACAAAGTCTATTTCAAATGAGAAGAAAAAAAATCAGGGATCTACAATTTTGAACTCATTATCTATGCCCATTTTGCTACAAATCATGAAGGTATCTAATTTAGATAATAATACTCAGCTAGCGAGTGCCCGAGCGTAGCGAGTGCCCGAGCGTAGCGAGGGTACGCCGCTAGTAATTTATATTATTATATAATTTATATAATTTATCCTTTTGAACATTGTTATGTCATGACTTATTTTGACTGCCTTGTATTATTATTATATCGAGTATTCATTTGAATCATTAGGATTTATATTAGTTAAATAAATAAACGATGTTTTTATATCAAGACGAACATATAGTAGTGTCGTTTTTATTTATCGTGATGATTCAATTTTTAGATTACGAAGGAGTGTGATTAAAATTTGAAAATACTATGACGAACCCCTCCACATATCTTTCTATCAAAAGGTCTTAAAAATATATGTATGGTCTCAAATAAATTGTATATATGTATATTATATACGATAATTATTTCAGCTAGATTGCGGACTTTTAATGTTGTTTATTGCAACATTTTAACATTGGCCTATACAAAATACACGAGACGCAAACTAAAAAGGAATTGTGTGTACAGCGTTAGTGACGTTGATTGTGGATGGCAACGCCACTGTGAAAATACATTGATTTTTCCGTAGTCAAAGGATCGATGACATATTATAGCAATGTACTATATTCAGCGAATTTATTTTTAAAAATAACCTGCTGAGAATGATCATTTCTTGGAAAATATGACACTACAACAAATCTCACACCCCTAGCGATTCCTGATAATAATTATAAAATTCATTGAACTTGTTTTGGTTACGTTTACATCGTGAGCAAGAGGGGGTGCCACGCTTAAGTACAGTGTCTATGGGAGCCGCCGCTCGACTATATACTTTATTGTCTACAAAGAAAGAATGAGAGAAGTAATGCTACTGACAGGTTAACCTTTGTACACATCATGCATTTTTGGAATTCCTACAAAATATATTCCAACAAAATTGTTGCATGCTGGGTCCGCAAAGTGCTCCAGCACTTTTAAGCAGATTTGACCGCAGTTTAAAAGGCAATAATTTTGTGCGAAGATATTTTCGCACATTTTGACATCAAAGACATTTTCATTTTTAACTTACTACAGGTAAGCTAAAGCGACCCGACGCGAAAGGTCACTGTATAGGTCAAGGGGAAAGTGCGACTGTGAAATATGGTTTTATCTTGGTCACACAAGTGGTATTTGTCGGAAAATGTACTTGAGATAGTGAAACAATATGATCGCATAAATATGTTATAAAATGGGCCTGATTGCCATTCGACAAAATAGGCAATTTCGCGTTATTTTCTTTATTGTCATAACTGTATTGAAAATGCATGTAAACGCTATATGATAGAAAAGTTGATTAACACATGGCACGCATGTATCATGACGTACAAGCGTGATTGTCTTATTGTGATTGGTTTATCTACTAGAGATCATTATTATTCATGATACGAAATCAGCGGAAAGTAAAAATACCGGCAAAGTGAAAAATAGGTGGGGAGGTCGTTTTTCGTTAATTGATGTTAATCGCTTCTGTATATATTCTTCAAACTATATCTCCGATTTCAGCGGCCAAAATAAATGGAAAATAATGTTTTCAAAGGTTTTTCATCATGAGGTGCTGTTAGAAATTCGCGAAAAAGAGTAAAACTTACGAATATTGCCTTGCCAAAATGTTGAATTTGCGTGATTTATCGTGCCGAAATATCTTTTATTACCCCCACCAGTTTGGTATCGTCTGCCATTGATGCGATACATCTAATGTCAAATCTACATATTATAGTCCGATGTAAATGAGGCAATTACATTTACCGAGTTACCCCGTCTGTTTCAATGTGTCGTGAGCTTTCCTCGAGCAGTAGCACGTGCGAATATGTGAGGGTGCAGTGTTTAATATAACGAAACAATCGGAGTCTCTACGGGTTCACTCATTTTTTGAAAGTCGTGTTAACGGGGGAGGGTTGGGTTTAACGGCACATTTATGTATTATATTTAGATATTGTGTAACTTCCGCCATGTCGAAATTCCACATTTAATACAAATTTACTCAATAAATATTCATAATGACATGCCGCATGTTCATATTTTAGCTCAAGTAATTTATTGACAATGAAAACATTGTTTAAATAAAACATGACACCCCTTTCAAAAGTGAAAGCGTCCAACCCCCATAAAGTTTTCAGTCCGAGCATGCCGCGGCCGTGTGTTCTGAGAAAATAATGGTGTCTTCTCACCCTATTTCATGTTCTGTTTCTTGTTGTTCTGTAATATCTAATTACTTCAAGTTGTTTTCATCTGCATCTACTTTGACGTTAATTTTTAGCAGATAAAAATGACTACAAGTGAGTCGAAAGGCTGATATAGCCTAGACGTGAGTACAAAATAAATCAAATATAAAATGAAAAGGGGTACTTTAAAATAATTAATACATCATCGTCCAACCCCGCCTGTTCCTCATACGGTTGTTCTCCTACTAAAAAAGGAACCCAAGAGTATGGCGCCGCTCCCATCGCCAGCGGTGTGTGTTTACGTACGCACGATGTTGCTCTAAAATTCGCTTCATTGTGCACATTTGGTTGCACTTATGAAAGTTTTATGCATTTTGGTAGTACACAAAATTATTCTGATGGTAAATCTTGAACGAATCGCGATTTTAATATGTAATGTTAATGTCCGGAAGCTGATTAAAACCGGTGCAGATTTGACAATATTAATAAAAGACAAATGAAGACAACACAGAGAACAGAAGTACATACACTTTGGTGGACATTTAGTATATTTTATTGCGTTTTCACTTCCTCGAAAATCTGGACTACCAATTTTCGTAAATCCCGAGTCCCGCCCGAAAAACAAAATCGAGTCCCGGGAGCACTAATTCCCGAACATCCCAGCCTATGCCTATAGGCTATAGCCTAGGCTATAGGCTATGTATGGTTAAACCAGGGCGGTGTAATATCTCTCTGGTTTCTCTGCGGACCAGTTTGGATTGATTCAATATGTTCGTGAAGTTACAAGACCAATATCAAACAACATCCTCGATTTGGTGTATGCTTCCAAACCTGACTTGATATCCAGTACAGAGGTTGTTACCGGCATGAGCGACCATAGCGCTGTCCTTTCTTCTGTTAACGTGAAACTAAAGAGGTATCATAAACGTCCTCACAAAGTATACCAGTATTCCAAAGCCAAGTTTGATGAAATGAGATCCGAAGCTGCCTCATTCTTCAATGACTTTTTCTCTCACAATCCTGAGAAGCGTTCTGTTGATGATAATTGGGTTTTAATTAAGACCAAAATTGCCGAACTGATACAAAAGTTTGTTCCATCAAAATTCAGTTCCATAAAGAGGAAACTCCCCTGGATTACCCCTGACATCAAACGGCAAATGCATAGACGAGAGAGATTGTATAAGCGTGCCAGAGCCAAGAAAAATTCCACATCTTGGAGATTATATAAGCAGCAGCGAAATCATGTGCAGAAACTGTTACATAGAGCCCACGAGGAGTATGTTAGTGGTGTTATAGGCCAAAGCTTGAAAGACGGGAATCCTAAGAAATTCTTCAGCTACTTACGATTGAAGAGAACTGAAAATATCAACATCCCAGTTCTTTCCTCAAATGGAAAACACCATGTCACTGACTCTCGCAAAGCTGAGGCACTCAGTGCACAATTCTCATCAGCATTCACCCGTGAGAATCTTGATACCCTCCCAGATTTGAGACCTTCATCAAACGCTTCAATAGGGGACATAGTGTTCACCCAGAATGGTATTACCAAACTTCTTGAAAATATCCGCCCTGATAAAGCGGCTGGCCCGGACGAACTGCCTGCACGTGTGCTTAAAGAACTGGCTACTGAATTGTCTGACGTCTTAACATTTCTCTTCCAACAATCTTTTGAGCAGGGTGAGGTACCTAATGATTGGACAAAGGCCTTAGTGTCTGCCATCTACAAGAAGGGAAGTAAGAGTGAACCAGGAAATTACTGCCCTGTTTTGCTAACCTGTATCCTATGTAAAACCATGGAACACATTGTGTTTAGTCATGTTGCTACCCACCTGGACACCAATGATATTCTTACATTCAGGCAACATGGATTTAGACCTGGTTTTTCATGCGAAACCCAACTAGTTTCAGCCATTCATGACTGGGCGTACAATCTTGAAGCTCGTGGTCAGACTGACATTGCTTTGTTGGATTTCAGCAAAGCCTTTGATCGAGTCCCTCATGAACGATTAATGCTTAAACTGAATCAGTGTGGTGTTGTTGGAAACACAGCTGGGTGGATCAGAGCTTTCTTGTCAAAAAGATCACAGACTGTAGTTGTCAATGGCCAGAGTTCTGCCCCTCAACCAGTTACTTCGGGTGTTCCACAGGGCTCAGTTATGGGGCCCCTGCTCTTTCTCATATTTATTAATGACATCAGCCAGAACCTTCAGTCAGAAATACGCCTCTTTGCGGATGACAGCATCCTATACAGGCCCATCAATTCACACGAAGATCACCTTGCTATGCAAAAAGACCTGTCTACACTTCACACCTGGTCAAAGACTTGGCAGATGGACTTTAACGTCAGTAAGTGCACCATTATGACAGTTACCAAGAAAAGAGAGCCTTCCATCTATGAATATAAAATGGACAACCAAGCTGTCCCCAGGACAGGGCCAGATGAATCTGTCGACTACCTGGGAGTTAGTATTAACAGCAAGCTTACGTGGAATGACCACTGCAACAAAGTGAGTTCCAAAGCTTCCCAGACACTTGGTATGTTGCGACGAAACATCTCCTGTTGTCCAACTAGTGTGAAAGCCCAGGCTTACCAAACTTTGGTGCGTCCAAAGTTAGAGTACGCTTCCAGTGCGTGGTCACCTCACACCATCAAGGGATCTAAGCGCATTGAGGCTGTTCAAAATGCAGCAGCTAGATTTTGCACTAGGGACTACCGGCGGACACAGAGTGTCAGTGCTATGGTAACAAATCTTGGCTGGGATTCACTATATACCCGACGGCTACTTCATGATGTAATTTTGTTCTACAAAATACAGCATGGCAACCTAAGAATTCCATTTCCACAACAAGTCATCCCTGCTCCTCTTCAATCAACACGCAATAGCCATGCATTCAAGAAACAAGTGGTTTATGCTTCCATCAACGCATACAAGTACTCATTTTTCATCAGAACAATACCAGTTTGGAATGGATTACCAGGCAGCGCAGTTGTAGCACCATCTGTGAGGATGTTCCAAACAGCAGCACTCTCCACCCTCAGGACCGTGTAACTTGCTACATGGTCTTTTTTAATTGTCCTGTATATATTGTGGATTTTTACTCGCACTTGGTACACCCATGCACCTTGACATCACCCGCTGTAATAGTGGTCATCCGACTCTAGCGGCCACCAAATTGAAGAATTGAAGAATGTAGTAGTACTATTTTGATATCAGAAGAAAAGCCTATCTTATTTTCAATATTCCCCATAACCAATCACCTCGGTAGATGTTATTGTTACTTATTGAACCATCCATAAGAGAACGCCAATTCGCCAACTGGTTTTTGTGCCATTACCAAAGTCAAAGTGGCGCACCATTTAAAAGGCCAAATAACAAAATAGGAGTTTCTCTTCCCCGCGGGTGCGCATCTATTTTGGCCGTCGCGTCAAAAAAATAGTTTTTTTTCAATTTTTTAATTATTTTTTTTTCACAATTTCTTTTCAATTTTTTTTTTCACAATTTCTTTTTTCAAATTTTTTTTCTTCAATTTTTATTTTTGGAATGTTCTCAAGATCACACTTGTGAGGAAGTCAGTATAATAATACACAATTGCTCACCCCTAATGGTTGACATTGGTGCCACAAGTAGTTTCACGAGTACGTCACATAAGTATTGGCCAATCAGAAGGCCGAAACTACATGAGCGCAACTCTTAGCCAATCAGAAGGCTGAAACTACATGCGGGCTCACCTGGGCGATGGGGAGGAGAATTCGCTCTCTTTTCCTGCGTGCCTGTTTTGGAACGGTATCGTCGGGGAAATTGTCACATATTAAATCGACACAATCGTTTGTTATAAGTAAGAAGTTGATAAATAAAACGACAAGGGATCAAATATATAAACCCTAGTTGACCAAACGTAAACATCTTGTGTTTCAAACGAGTGAAGTTCTTCAAGAAACAGGCGTAATAAATACGCAACGCAAAGCCAAGGTAAATTTTAGGCAGTAAGCTTAATTTACGCTACCACAACAAGAATAACAATAATTAAACGATACGCTAGCATATTCACAACGCTAGCATCGTCACATGGTTGGCAGCGGTGTTCTTTTCGATGTTACAACTTTTGTAAACACCCGTGATCGCCGTTAGAATAAGACTGGTGGTGAAGAAATCGCCGAATTCAGCAGTTTTTTAGGGAGTTTGTTGACGCTACAACTTTTGTACACAATTGTGTATACCCGGTACCAAGATAGGGCTATGCTGCTACTAGTACGTCGTGATGTGAGGAGAAGGCAGGCTTTCAATGCATGCAATGGTTTGATACATGGTAGTGTGAACATTTTCACAGATGCTTTTTCAAAAATTGTGTATTCTATTGTATTGATGTTTAAGGCCTAGTAAAATTAGCCCAGCTTGGAGCCTTTCTATAAATAAGGCCTTTACAATTTTATTTGCTAGTATAGTAATTGTGTGATTCATAACCTCTTGGACATGCGCGCGATATTCTGCGTAAACTACATCCTCATGTAATAATTACATGTATGGTATAAATTGGCAAGCCTATAGGCCTACATGCATGTCTAGGGTATTGTGAGTCAGACTACTCAAGTAAAATCAGGTGTATTGGGTATAGGCCATGAATAAAGGATTGGTACTAAACTTTGGCCTAGGCTAAGCAAATTTCATGTCCGGTACTGATCGCGTTCTGCGTTCGCACATCAAAGCTAACAAAACTGACAAAATGTTGGAACCAAATGATCAGGAACCCGAAAATGCCGCGGTTGAAAATCCTTCTATTCAAAACTTGGCCGAAAATAACTTGGTACAAATCAAACAATTAGAGCTTGAAGTGGCAAAGCTCGAGTACCAAAAACAAAAAGATAAAGAAGAGAGAGACGAGCAAATATCTAGGTTAGAGTACCAAAAACAAAAAGATACAGAAGAGAGAGACGAGCAAATATCTAGGTTAGAGTACCAAAAACAAAAAGATAAAGAAGAGAGAGACGAGAAAATAGCTAGGTTAGAATACCAAAAGCAAAAAGATGAGCGCGAAGCAGAAGAACGTGGAAAAGAAAGAGAAAAAGAAAGAGAAATGCAAAAACTGCTGCTCGAAAAACAGGAAAGTAAAGAAAAAGAAGACCGGGAAATGAAACAAAAAGAGCTCGAGATCATGGAAAGAATTGAGATGAAAAAATTAGCATTCAGCAAGAGGTGTCAAACAGTGAAACAAGTAGTAATATGGGGGGTGCACCAAAATTAGATAGATACACTCTAAGACTTGGCGATGGTCAAAACGCGGACTCATTTTTCACTGCTTTTGAGATCCATGCTGTACGTGAAAGTTGGGATGGAAGTTCGTGGGTGCGAAGGTTGTCGCAATGTTTTGTAGGCAAGGCAAGGGATGCACAAAACACAATTTTAGATCCCGATCATGATTATGAAACCTTGAAAACCACAATTCTTATGGCGTTTCAATTGACACCAGAAGCTTATAGGCAACAGTTTAGAAATGCATCCAAGGGTGAAAATGAAAGTGTGACAGCATTCATTCATAAGCTTAAACATAACTATGATTGCTGGATCAAGTATTCTGCCATCAAATCAGATGATGCAGAAGGCATTTCAAATCTAATGATAAGGGAGCAGATTTTGAAGAAAATACCTGGTGACATGAAAAAACATTTGCTGGATAAGGATGTTGTTGACATAAATGAATTGGCAAAAGAGGCTGAAAAATTTGCAAGTCATAGGGATGAGTACTGGAAGCGAAATCAAGGCCATAGACAAAATCAAATGAGTCAACGGCAACCAAAACAGTATCAAAATTCCCAACCACACGGATCTGTAGCCAATGGGGTGTACAGAAAAGGTAACAATGAAAGACCACAAAATGCATCACACAAATCAGATTTTTACAAAAATAGTGATAGTCAGGGAGCAAAACGTGGTGGTTACAATGGTGATAGTAGGGGAGCAAAACGTGGTGGTTACAATGGTGATAGTCGGGGGGCAAAAAGTGGTGAAAAAAATACATCAAGTACTGGTATGTATGGCTCATTCCATGAAGTTGGGGCATATTATGTGACATCCAAGTGAAATTTTCAAAATGGATATTTTCCAACTCTTTCTTCTTTTTTAGGTTCTACATTTACCAAAGTCCAATGTAGAACCTTTTTTTTTTAATGTAACATTTGGTGTAAAATAACCGCACATGTTCAACAGTTGGATGACATTTCCAAAAATCCTGATGCTACATGGACACCATTTCCCATTTCCATATCATTTTCTAATAAATTAGCTTAGGATATGGGCCAAGTTTCTATACCTCAATTAACTACTTGGAACCACAAATACATGAAAAGAAACCAGATTTGTCTAGGTTGAACATAACTTAACGAACAAGACATCGTAGATTAACTGTTTTATGTAAAAACTCATTGAAAAGTGACTCTTTATTTTGCAATTTGTATAATGAATTTAAATAAAGTACATATCAATATTTGTTTGATGTAAAGTACTCTATAAACCATGCACATTGATTACATTATAGTCATAAAGTAAGTATATGAAGTATTATTTACCTGTATAATGTTATAAAATGCACTACCGATGCTACATGGACACCGCGTCTTGTAACATTGTTAATAATAAGACTATTCATACTGTTACAATTATTTGAGTGTGAATGGTTTGTTTACTTGTTCATCATATCAAGTAGATATACAAAGAGTGAATTGCTTGAAATTTATCTAAACACTGTTCATGTAAAATTTACCTTTTCTGTGTACTTAAGTATTACGATGCTACATGGACACCGTGCCCTAAAATATTTGGAACTTGAACAGGTGCATCTTTTTCAGATCAATAGAGAGGATGTACTGATGTTAACTTTTTATGTTATAAGCACACGATAAAATTAATAACATGGATTGTAAAACTACAAATTACACAAAAAGATAACCTGCCATGAAGCATAAAACATAATTACCTATGATACACATTACACCATTTCTTACAATTACACAATAACAATACACCATTGATCAAAGAAACTTATAAGATGTCCACTGAAACAAACTTCATGCAGTGTTGTTCTTAAAGTACCCTTTGTGATCTTAGTCTCTTTGCTCGTTTCTGATTGAATCATCCTCTATTATTGATAAAGATGATTGAAAAGTTTGATCACTTAAAAAGTCAGTTTGCAAAAAAATAATTTAATTGCCATGATGGACTTCTTTGGAAAGGTACTAGTTTTTGAAAATGATGGGTTCCTTGTCTTAATCTCCATACATTCCAGGACGATAGAACTGTCTTCTGAATTAATGTCAAGAACCTGCAAAGCAAAACAAAATAAACCCTATGGCTTAGTATCTTCATGGAACATTGTGTATTGATATTGGAGTAGATTATTTATTCATGTTGCACTTTTTGTGTTGCAGGAAAATATTTATATTAAAATCATGCTGGAGCATTTTATTTATTATTAATTTAACATGAAAAAGAATAGCAAAGGATAGAGAACTTAAATGATTTACAATTATTTGTTTTATTTATAGTAAATAAAACTAAAATAAGGGGATGTTTATTGTGAATTCAGTGCTAATGGAAATGGTGTCCATGTAGCATTGTGTATTAACATATTTCATTAGATATACATCTCTCATAATATGCCTTTTTTTCTGTAAAGTGTAGTAAAATGTAGGCAATGTTTTGAATGTTTTGGGTGATGGATAATTTCGAATGGGGTAATTGTTTTAGTCTAATTAGGCAAATTTTATGTAATGCTACATGGACATGGTGTCCATGTAGCATCGTATTGGTAAGCTATATTATTAGCATTAAAAGAGCAAAAACTAATTCATTATTAACTTCAAAGTTTATTAATGATGTGATTCTACAAAAAAAATTACAATTTCAACGATCTATAACGATACCCAATGCAAAATATTGCCCATGCTATGCCCGATGCTACATGGACGCCAAATTATTATGGCGTCCGTGACTCAAAATTAATATCATAACATGAAAAGAAATTCTGATTCAGTGTTTCCCTTTCAATAAAAATACATTAATAAATACAGACATACAAGCAACATTAAGAAATAATTACAATCGCACTTGGCTCATTCCATGAAGTTGGGGCATATTATGTGACATCCAAGTGAAATTTTCAAAATGGATATTTTCAAACTCTTTCTTCTTTTTTAGGTTCTACATTTACCAAAGTCCAATGTAGAACTTTTTATTTTAATGTAACATTTGGTGTAAAATAACCGCACATGTTCAACAGTTGGATGACATTTCCAAAAATCCTGATGCTACATGGACACCATTTCCCATTCCATATCATTTTCTAATAAATTAGCTTAAGATGTGGGCCAAGTTTCTATACCTCAATTAACTAACTTGGAACCACAAATACATGAAAAGAAACCAGTTTTGTCTAGGTTGAACATAACTTAACGAACAAGACATCGTAGATTAACTGTTTTATGTAAAAACTCATTGAAAAGTGACTCTTTATTTTGCAATTTGTATAATGAATTTAAATAAAGTACATATCAATATTTGTTTGATGTAAAGTACTCTATAAACCATGCACATTGATTACATTATAGTCATAAAGTAAGTATATGAAGTATTATTTACCTGTATAATGTTATAAAATGCACTACCGATGCTACATGGACACCGCGTCTTGTAACATTGTTAATAATAAGACTATTCATACTGTTACAATTATTTAAGTGTGAATGGTTTGTCTACTTGTTCATCATATCAAGTAGATACACAGAGTGAATTGCTTGACATTTATCTAAACACTGTTCATGTAAAATTTACCTTTTCTGTGTACTTAAGTATTACGATGCTACATGGACACCGTGCCCTAAAATATTTGGAACAGCTTGAACAGGTGCATCTTTTTCAGATCAATAGAGAGGATGTACTATGATGTTAACTTTTTATGTATAATAAGCACACGATAAAATTAATATCATGGATTGTAAAACTACAAATTACACAAAAAGATAACCTGCCATGAAGCATAAAACATAATTACCTATGATACACATACACCATTTCTTACAATTACACAATAACAATACACCATTGATCAAAGAAACTTAAGATGTCCACTGAAACAAACTTCATGCTGTGTTGTTCTTAAAGTACCCTTTGTGATCTTAGTCTCTTTGCTCGTTTCTGATTGAATCATCCTCTATTATTGATAAAGATGATTGAAAAGTTTGATCACTTAAAAAGTCAGTTTGCAAAAAAATAATTTAATTGCCATGATGGATTTCTTTGGAAAGGTACTAGTTTCTGAAAATGATGGGTTCCTTGTCTTCATCTCCATAAATTCCAGGACGATAGAACTGTCTTCTGAATTAATGTCAAGAACCTGCAAAGCAAAACAAAATAAACCCTATGGCTTAGTTTCTTCATGGAACATTGTGTATTGATATTGGAGTAGATTATTTATTCATGTTGCACTTTTTGTGTTGCAGGAAAATATTTATATTAAAATCATGCTGGAGTATTTTATTTATTATTCATTTAACATGAAAAAGAATAGCAAAGGATAGAGAACTTAAATGATTTACAATTATTTGTTTTATTTATAGTAAATAAAACTAAAATAAGGGAATGTGTATTGCGAATTCAGTGAAATGCTAATGGAAATGGTGTCCATGTAGCATTGTGTATTAATATATTTCATTAGATATACATCTCTCATAATATGCCTTTTTTTCTGTAAAGTGTAGTAAAATGTAGGCAATGTTTTGAATGTTTTGGGTGATGGATAATTTCGAATGGGGTAATTGTTTTAGTCTAATTAGGCCAATTTTATGAAATGCTACATGGACATGGTGTCCATGTAGCATCGTACTGGTAAGCTATATTATTAACATTAAAAGAGCAAAAACTAATTCATTATTAACTTCAAAGTTTATTAATGATGTGATTCTACAAAAAAATTACAATTTCAACGAACTATAACGATACCCAATGCAAAATATTGCCCATGCTATGCCCGATGCTGCATGGACGCCAAATTATTATGGCGTCCGTGACTCAAAATTAATATCATAACATGAAAAGAAATTCTGATTCAGTGTTTCCCTTTCAATAAAAATGCATTAATAAATACAGACATACAAGCAACATTAAGAAATAATTACAATCGCACTTACCATTCACAAAACTATCCAATGTTTACATTTTGATGCTACATAAAAGTCCTGATGCTACAACGGGACACCAGCGACTGAAACCTTGATAAAACTAGTCCACATGTGGCAAATTCCAAACAAACCTGATAGCTATTGACCTCTATCCTTACAAAAAGAAATATGGAATGTTTTATTTATCTCCAGGGGGGGATTCCCACAAATTGCATAGGATGTTTATAACGATGCTACATTTTATGGTTAGGACACCATGCACACGGCACGGTATACTTTTTCATGAATATATGGAATGGTCTTCATGAAATTTATTCTCATTTGCAATAGTTTTCAATTGATAAATGCTCTTAATTTTGGAATATAATTTAAAAATGTATGATAGAGAACTACCCCCATTCAGCAATGAAAACTCCCGATGCTACACGTGTATATTTTGTGGACACCGTGTGTAGCATCGGAAAGGCAATTTTCATGTTGCTTGGGTGAAAAATCAGTCCAGCGTGACGAGGTGTTTTGGTCAGTAAACTATGAATACATGTATCTTTTATTAATCAAATCGATTTCCAAGCAATTCTATGATAGTTTTGCTTACATAAAACTCATATTAATTGTTGTGTTTTCCATGTCACATTTTTTAGCAAAAATGGTCTTGGACACCACCTCATTTTTTATTTTTATTTTCTTCAAGGAAGGGTCAATTTTTTTTTTTTTTTTCATGGCTCAATACTATAACCTAGTACTGTTTTTGGACACTAAAAAATTTTGATATACACATAGAGTAAAACAGTTTATAAGCTGCCTAAAGTACCAAATTCTGCTATTTTAACAAATGCCCCAACTTCATGGAATGAGCCACTTACCATTCACAAAACTATCCAATGTTTACATTTTGATGCTACATAAAAGTCCCGATGCTACAACGGGACACTAGCGACTGAAACCTTGATAAAACTAGCCCACATGTGGCAAATTCCAAACAAACCTGATAGCTATTGACCTCTATCCTTACAAAAAGAAATATGGAATGTTTTATTTATCTCCAGGGGGGGATTCCCACAAATTGCATAGGATGTTTATCACGATGCTACATTTTATGGTCAGGACACCATGCACACGGCACGGTATACTTTTTCATGAATATATGGAATGGTCTTCATGAAATTTATTCTCATTTGCAATAGTTTTCAATTGATATATGCTCTTAATTTTGGAAAATAATTAAAAAATGTATGATAGAGAACTACCCCCATTCAGCAATGAAAACTCCCGATGCTACACGTGTATATTTTGTGGACACCGTGCGTAGCATCGGAAAGGCAATTTTCATGTTGCTTGGGTGAAAAATCAGTCCAGCGTGACGAGGTGTTTTGGTCAGTAAACTATGAATACATGTATCTTTTATTAATCAAATCGATTTCCAAGCAATTCTATGATAGTTTTGCTTACATAAAACTCATATTAATTGTTGTGTTTTCCATGTCACGTTTTTTAGCAAAAATGGTCTTGGACACCACCTCATTTTTTTTCTTTTTTTTTCTTCAAGGAAGGGTCAATTTTTTCTTCTTCTTTTTTCATGGCTCAATACTATAACCTAGTACTGTTTTTGGACACTATTTTTTTTTGATATACACATAGAGTAAAACAGTTTATAAGCTGCCTAAAGTACCAAATTCTGCTATTTTAACAAATGCCCCAACTTCGTGGAATGAGCCATGTATAGATGTGAAGTGCCACAGACACAAAATGCTCAGAATCAGGTTGAGGATCCAAAACACATATTTCTTGTGAATGGTACCGTTGAGGGTAAAGGTGTGGAAATATTCAGGGATTCTGGGTGTGAGCATACAGCTGTACAAGCTAAATATGTTCCAAAAAATTGTTATGTGCCAGGCAAATACATTTCATTGCGAGGCATAAACGGCATCATTAGTGCGCCACTAGCTACAGTACATATCGATTGTGAAGTAGTATCTGGTACATTCACTGTTGCTGTACTAGAAGGCATTACGCACGATGTTCTACTAGGTCAAGATATAGATTCTTGGGCAGACTGGATTAATGCGAAACCCATCATGATAATGACTAGGGCGCAGAAATCTAAAGAAATTGATAGTTTTGTACAGGGTGAGGCAAATTTACAAAATTACCACAAGAAAATGAGCAGACAAAAGTGGTCAAGAAGAAAACTGAACGTGACAAAGAAGAAAATTTACTGCACAGTGACATGGAAACTCTAATGCAGTTACAAAATGATGATGACACATTGCAAGGTGTTAGAGAAAGTATAGTCACAGAAAGTGACATCATAAATCACAATACTTGTTTTTACAAGCGTGCTGGAATCTTAATGAGAAAGTGGGTCCCTAAAAGTAAACAAGAAAGACAGTCAGAGGAGCAAATTGTAGTTCCAAAGAAATATAGGCAGCAAATAATTTGCATAGCTCATGACAAGGCAGGTCATATGGGAGTAAGAAAAACTACAGACAGAATTACTAGTCATTTCTTTTGACCAGGTATCTTTGATGAAGTTAGAAAATACTGCCAAAGCTGCAAAGAATGCCAGTACAATGACAAGACAAAAATCAAGAATAAACAACCATTGAAACCGATGCCAGTAATTGACATTCCTTTCAAAAGAGTGGGCATCGATATCGTGGGTCCGCTGCCGGTCACTGAAAAAGGTAACACATGCATGTTGACTGTAACAGACTATGCTACACGGTATCCCGAAGCTATTCCGTTACCAGATCAGAGAGCCACTACTGTGGCTAATGCGCTGATAACTGTGTTCTCGAAAGTAGGTCTACCGTCAGAAATTATTCATGACATGGGTACAAATTTTTTGTCTAAAATAATAACTGAAATGTACTCAAAATTAGGAATTCGACAAATTCCCACAACACCATACCACCAACAAATGAATGGGCTTGATGAAAGATTCCATGGTACATTGAAGCTCATGATCAAGTCATTGACAGAGGAACAAAAAGAAAATTGGGATGATCAAATACCTTTATTTCTTTTTGCCTATAGGGAGGTACCGTGTGTATCCACAGGATACTCTCCTTTTCACTTGCTGTATGGAAGGGTAGTACGGGGTCCATTGAGTTTGATCAAAGAAAATTGGTTAACTACAACAAAAGTGCCCACAGATATTGCGGAGCATCTCCTAAAAATGACAGCAAACTTGACGCGATGGATGGCAAGTGCCAGAGAAAGAAAGTTGATCAGTCAAGAGAAAATGAAATGTCACTATGACAAAAATGCTCATGATAGGACATATCAAGTAGGGGAGGAAGTCTTAGTTTTTATGCCTGTAGGCGCAGGAAAACTAGATTCAAAATGGTAAGGACCCTACAAAATTACTAAGAAAGTTGGAGATTCCAACTATGAAATCTTAATGCCAGACAAGAGAAAGTCAAAAAGAGTACTGCATGCCAATCTTTGTAAAAATGGTATAGCAGGGACCATGAAGACAAAATATCAGATTGTTACTATGTGACTGGGGTTGTACAGGAAATAGGCTCAGAAAATGTCGGTCAAGATGAGGACAATGATCTCGAAAAACAATTTCTAGGAGATGACATTGATCTAAAATACACTCAAACTCAGACATGGAAAGATACAAAAATCTGTGAATCAGTATCAGAAATACAGAAACAAGAAATTTCCACTGTACTTTGTGCGCATAGCAAAGTTTTTTCTGATGTGCCAGGAAAAAACAATGTAATCAGTCACACAGTAAAGACAACAAATGAGACACCAATTAGGCAACGGGCCTATAGAACACCGTACACACTTAAACAGAAAGTGAAAGATGAAATAGACGGTATGCTAAAGTTAGGGATAATTGAGCCTACAACTAGTGCATATGCTTCACCCATAGTTGTTGTCGCCAAAACAAATGGTGATATTCGTTTGTGTACAGATTATAGGGCGCTGAATAAGGTCACAGAATTCGACCCATATTGTATTCCAAGAGTTAATCAAATTCTCGATGAAGTAGCAAAAGGTGCCTATATTACAACATTTGATCTAACCAAAGGGTTTTATCAGGTTCCCTTGGACAAAATATCAAAAGCAAAATCTGCATTCATCACACCTTTTGGTCAGTATCAGTACAACGTCATGCCATTTGGAATGCAAAATAGTAGTGCGACATTTCAGAAACTAGTTGAAAGAGTGTTCTGAATTTTGTAGGCAGTACATAGATGATATATGTATCTTCTCAAAAACTTGGGAAGACCACCTGACACACTTAGATATTGTTCTAGGTAAAATTCAAGGTGCAGGTTTGACAATCAAACCAACTAAGTCAAAGATAGCATTTCAGAAAGTTACTTACTTAGGCCATACTGTTGGGAACAAGCACATTGAACCCATGATGGATAAGGTTGAGTCTGTGGACAAATTTCCTACTCCCATAACTAAGAAAAATGTACGAGCATATCTCGGCTTGACAGGTTATTACCGAAAATTTGTCCCAAAATATGCTGAAATTGCTAAGCCGTTAATAGACCTTACCAAAAAGACGGAACCAAACACAGTTGTTTGGACTCAAGAATGTAAACAAGCATTTGAGCAGCTCAAAGCAAGTCTAACTAGTAAACCAATATTAGCCACACCAGACTTCACAAAACCATTCCTAGTGCAAACAGATGCATCTAAATTTGGAATTGGGGGTGTTTTGAGTCAATTAGATGATCAGTGCCAAGAACACCCAGTTGTGTACTTGAACAGGAAGCTAAAACCAAATGAGGTTAATTACTCTGTTCCAGAGAAGGAATGTTTGGCAATTGTATGGTCAATAGACAAACTTAGGTATTACCTTTTTGGACAAAAGTTTACAGTGATCACAGATCACCAAGCTTTAAAATGGCTTGAAAGCACACGTGCTACACACAACAGGCTAATGAGATGGTCATTACTTTTACAGCAGTTCACTTTCCATGTAGAATATAGAAAGGGAGTTTCAAATGGTAATGCTGATGCTTTAAGTAGGAGATAAAATATCTCTGGTTTGTTCATTATATAAACAAAAGGATATTTAACATGCTTAGGTCAATGTAGTTAAGTAATATTTACTTCTCAAGCTGGGCTATTGCAGTTGTTAAAATATTATGTGTAGTTAAGCATTGTCAAAGTATAAAAAGCATCTGTGAAAATGTTTATGTATGGCACACAGTTTTCTATGGACATTTGCAAATTTATACGAGTGCATCTATGGCTTCGCTTCAACTACATTTTCCTACGAACATTTACAAGTAGCTTCGCTTCGCTTCAGTTGTAGCAGTTCTCATTAAGAACATTTGCAAGTAGTTTCGCTTCGCTTCAGTTGTAGCAGTTCTCATTCAGAACATTTGCAAGTAGTTTCGCTTCGCTTCACGTCAGTTGTTTCAGAACATTTGCAAGTAGTTTCGCTTCGCTTCAGTTGTAGCAGTTCTCATTAAGAACATTTGCAAGTAGCTTCGCTTCGCTTCACGTCAGTTGTTTCAGATCATTTGCAAGTAGCTTCGCTTAAGTTTTTTATGGACATTTGCAAATTAAGCTTCGCTTCACTTCACTTCAAGTGTGCCATACAACACTACAGAATGTACACAGATGTACAAGGTGTACATTGATGTACATATAATATAAAATGTATCAAGAACATTGCAGTCAAAGGACGTTTGATGTTAGTGCTAAAATAATGGACGCTATTTCAATATGACTCTTTCAAGTCACCCAAATTTGGATGATACTTCATGTTTATTACCACAGTGTGTTTACAACAGTAGAGAGTGTCTACAAATAGGGAGAGCCAGTATATAAATTGTTTATTATCATTTGTTGAAAAAGTAATCAACACTATATTAATAGAGTATGTGATATTTTCAGGCAAGACACTTGTTTCTTCCATCATTCAAACATTGTTTGAAATTACTATTTTGAAATTATTACAACATTTGAGGAAAAATTTCACCCTCAAATAAATTGTCCATAATTTTTGGCATTGTGTGTAGTAAATGAAAGCACACCAAAATTTGTTTTCAAATTTTAAGGATTGACACAATCCTACAGGAATTCCAGGGGTGTGAGGAAGTCAGTATAATAATACACAATTGCTCACCCCTAAGGGTTGACATTGGTGCCACAAGTAGTTTCACGAGTACGTCACATAAGTATTGGCCAATCAGAAGGCCGAAACTACATGAGCGCAACTCTTAGCCAATCAGAAGGCTGAAACTACATGCGGGCTCACCTGGGCGATGGGGAGGAGAATTCGCTCTCTTTTCCTGCGTGCCTGTTTTGGAACGGTATCGTCGGGGAAATTGTCACATATTAAATCGACACAATCGTTTGTTATAAGTAAGAAGTTGATAAATAAAACGACAAGGGATCAAATATATAAACCCAAGTTGACCAAACGTAAACATCTTGTGTTTCAAACGAGTGAAGTTCTTCAAGAAACAGGCGTAATAAATACGCAACGCAAAGCCAAGGTAAATTTTAGGCAGTAAGCTTAATTTACGCTACCACAACAAGAATAACAATAATTAAACGCTACGCTAGCATATTCACAACGCTAGCATCGTCACAACACTGATGTTGTAAATGGAGAATGTGTCAATATTTAAAAAAAAACCTGTTAAAATCAAAGAACAACATAACAGGCAAACTGTTAATTATCAAAACATGATACAAATTAAACTGTATCTGCATCAGATGATATAAATAAACCGTGGGTAAAACTGGTGTTTTAAATTACCAGTGCGGTCTTCGCCTTCGGAACATTTGTTTGTCGTTTTTGGCTGAAACTGATTTATTTATCAAGATATTCCCGAGATCACACTGATATTTTGTAAATCTAGAATACACATCTTTTCTTATTTAGCTTTGTATTCCTGAAAGAGAAAAAATAGAGAATAAATCCTTGTGTTATATTAAAATAAACATGTAAAATATCGCGAGCCGTTTCCAGTATGTACCCATTTTAAACTGACTCAGCAGACAGACAGAAGACGAGAAAAGAACAAACAAGTACTTCGGTCATCAGTGGAGAAATTTATTAATTAAGTGCACATCAATAATACAAGCACTTAAGAAAGAAATACCCCCCCCCTACACTAGAACTATCTACCTACAACTAATCTCCACTTGAAAAAGGCCCGCGGGTGGGCGGGTGAATTTGAGAGCGATGCGCTCGACAGCAATTCGAAAACGAAACTGACCTCCCCAGTGAAATTGACAAAGCAGGTAGCATTACCCCGAACCCACTTGACTTAACGCAGCGTGAACTACATAAGTGGGTATAGAAGGAAACCCAGTTAATCCAATAGATAGGTCTGCAAATGCTTAAAACATTCCTCAAGTAATTACATTAATTGAGGATACACTTTAAGGTTATAAAGCTAATCTTAGAAAAGTGGCGGCCATTTTGAAGCAAAAACATTTCCACCATGTTGGAAAAAGCGAAACCAGTTTTGGAAAAAGGGGCATTCGCCATTTTGGGAAGAAAAAAACCAAAACTTCATCTTCCTTTTTTCAAAAAGTTAGCACGAGAAACTAGTTTTATTTTTACTTGGCCTAAGATCCAGGGGCCATGGGAGATTGGTGACCTGTAAATATTATTATTTTCATTAAATGATGCATATTTTCATAAAATAGGTGTTTGTATTTTGCCATTGTTATGTACCGAAGTTATTCATTTCTGTACATATTATTTATTGAACCTTCACACGTTACAAAAGAGAACAATCATCTACCATTAGGTCGCACCATTTAATATCCAAGGTGTTTGGCAATATTTTGTTTTAATACCAGAAAGAGACTATTTCTTGATCTTATGAAATCTCAACCGAAGCATATAGAAGGGCAAATGTGCTTACACGGTGAACGGTGAATGCATAATAATATATACACATGGAAAAAAGTATCGCACCACTTTTTTGTTGTTGAAAAGTGCAAATGTGGCCTCGAATTTTGCCACCATGGTGTGATATTAAGGATCATTTGTTTGCGTAAGCTGTCCAACAAAATGCTATGCAATAAAAGGGCCACATTTTAGTTTGTGACGTAATCGATGTGATGTTTTTCAAGACCAAGGGGAAAATGCATGCTTTTGTCCAAAAACATGCATGAAACAAGTTTGGGTATAACTAGATATTGAATAGACTTTAAAAACTTAAAATAGTCATTATATTAGTTCTGTATTTGGCGCAAGAAATGTTTCATTTAGACCAGGGGTTCTCAACAGTTTTCTAGTGTGGGCCTGATTGCAATTTCGAAATAACCTCGTGGGCCAGATAAAGCGGAGCGAGCGGAGCGAGCGGAGCGAGTGTAGCGTCATAACGGGTGGGGTCCAGGGGCCCGCCTTAGGGCCCCTGGTGGGGGTCCAGGGGGCGAAGCCCCCGGAAGCTCCCGGGTTTTAAGGACATTAACACTGAAAAATCAAGCCACAAGAAGTCATTTTACAGTGTAATTCTAAATTTTTCCTCTTTTTATTTATTTATTTATTTAATTTATTTATTTATTATTATTTATTTTTTTTAGCAGTAGCTCTTCGCGGGCCGGATGAAATGCACTCGCGGGCCGGATCTGGCCCGCGGGCCGCCTGTTGAGAACCCCTGATTTAGACGTTATAGGCTACAATGCAGTGAATAAGTCCAAACATGCCATTTTTTTGTTCATAAATTCAGCATATACGATGAGGTCACCGTTGATTTTTAAAAATGTATTTGACCTAGGTCAACACTTCCGCAATATTGCTTTTGTCATTTGAACTTATTTAACATTTGACCTATTTTGACCTTTGACCCCATAACCGTTGGGCGTACGAAAAAGGGAGTTTTTTCATGTTTGAGGACAATCTGGCAACTTTTGAAATTTGACCCCAGATGACCTTTGACCTTGGACGACTTGAATGTGTTACCAAGGATTACAACTATAGAGATTAATCATTGGGCCTCTCAATATCGCGTTTTACCCAAACTTGTTTTATGCATTTTCCCTTTGGCCTTGAAAAACATCACATCGATTACATCACAAACTAAAATGTGGCCCTTTTATTGCATAACATTTTGTTGGACAGATTACGCAAACAAATGATCCTTAATATCATACCATGGTGGCAAAATTTGAGGCCATATTTGCACTTTTCAACAAGTGATGCGATACTTTTTTCCATGTGTATATATATAATTCTTGTTTCATGTAAGGCAGGGGTTCTCAACAGGCGGCCCGCGGGCCAGATCCGGCCCGCGAGTGCATTTCATCCGGCCCGCGAAGAGCTACTGCTAAAAAAAATAAATAATAATAAATAAATAAATTAAATAAATAAATAAATAAAAAGAGGAAAAATTTAGAATTACACTGTAAAATGACTTCTTGTGGCTTGATTTTTCAGTGTTAATGTCCTTAAAACCCGGGAGCTTCCGGGGGCTTCGCCCCCTGGACCCCCACCAGGGGCCCTAAGGCGGGCCCCTGGACCCCACCCGTTATGACGCTACACTCGCTCCGCTCGCTCCGCTTTATCTGGCCCACGAGGTTATTTCGAAATTGCAATCAGGCCCACACTAGAAAACTGTTGAGAACCCCTGATGTAAGGTATAATATGGATTCGAGCTTTGCATCATTTGTTATATGGGGTTATATGCTGGACAGATTATAGTGGTTTACAATATGAAGAGGTTTTTTGCATAAGGGCCTGCATCCACTTTGGCTCTTATTGAGAAAAAGTTTTAAAAAACTGTTTCTAAATATTCAAGTTGAGCAATTGAAAAACTGAATGGATTATGAAAGAGGTACACTACATACTAATTTAAATTTAAATACATTCCAAATGCGCTAGTTTTCAAAAAAAATGTTTACATTTTTTGAAAATTTGGATGTAGGCCCTTTTGCAACAAAACTCCATCTGTTTGTACTTAGAGAAAAAATACCACAAAAAAAAATCATTTATTTTAATCATTTAAAAAGAATAAGTTTGATACAGAAATGTATAGCTCACAATCATATGTTTCAAGGAAATAAAGTCATTTTTTTTTCTCAAAAAGACCTACATCTCATTGTAAACTATTGAAGTTGTTGTTTTGTTGCAAAAGGGCCTGTATCCCGATTTAATTCTGGACACAGGCCCTTTTGCAACAAAACAACAATTTCAATGACTGTTTACAATGAGAAAAAAAATGACTTTTTGAAAATGACTTTTTGAAAAATGTCTTTTTGAAAAATGTCTTTTTGAAAAAGAATGACTTTGTTTCCTTGAAACATAAGATTTTTCCCTATACATTTCTATATCAAACTCATTTTTGAAAAAAATGCACCATATCCCTTTTAAATTTTCCCAAATTCTCAGCTGTAGTGAGCTTCTGCATCATTGATGCTCTCGTTCATGACAGTTGTTGTTTTCGCACATGACTCCAATCCAACTATACCATCTATATGGGGATAATAGTAATATTTTTGCGTGCTGTAATTTTCACGGTGCATTTTTAGTGCGCGAAAAGTACAAAAATTAAACCACCGTGAAAATGTGGGCTTTTACAGTGGTAGAAAAAACAAATACTGTGTTTGAGGAAAACCCTGCTTAACAATTGACACATTGCCTGGTGTCACTGTCATTGTGAGTCATATTAGTAATCTAATATAGCGACAGGTGCGTCGAAATAATTAGCATTAAATCTGACTAATTAAGCTGCCACACAGCTGCACCACATCCTATGTGTCCCACAACTACACTGAGCCAAAAAAGAAACTTATAAAAAAAGAAACTTATACAAATTTAACGGATCACCAAATAAAATTCTGTGCATGAAAATGTACCAAATTTGGATACAATATTACTGCAATGTATTGCTTCAAATGGCAGTAAATAACCAATTGTTTGCTTCAATGACACAAGAGAAATGTGCCCTGACCCTATGGTGATCTGTTCAAATGTTATAAGTTTCTTTTTTGGCTCGGTGTATTTGGTTTGTATTGACGTAACTAGGTCTTATGATAAGTTTCTTATAACATGTATAATGTGTGTAACTGATATCCGACTGTGTGCTGTGTGCTGTACTAGAGTGAATTGAAATTCATTGGTTTCATTCATTTGTGTACATGTTTGTGGGTATTTCAATTCTAGGCATATCTTATTATGTAATATAGTGTTAGATGTGAATTTACTAATACAGCTAACTATCAAATAGTTTTTGGTCTATAGAATGTGGACTGGACATTGGGCCAATCCGAATTGATTCTGAGTTTACTGTTTCAAGTTTGAAAAAAAGGGACAAGGTGACTTTGAATATTAAATATTTAATTATTTAATTATCTTCTATTTTCTTTATTTTGAAACAAGGGGTCGCAACCAAATATCATTTTATTATGTCTTGAACTCTGCATTTAATACTTTACAACTATGATTGATTTTGTACCCAAGTGATACTACAATCAAGTTCTTTGTTTATACCGGGTGTCCCTAAAAAAAGGGTGCACGTGTTTACCCAACTTGTTGACCATGAAGTTCTAACATTTGGTGTAAGATGTTAACACATATTAAAAGATCAAACACTAGTGGCTTTCAGATGCTGCTTATTTCATCTGATTCGGATCTGTCAATCCTGAGATATGGACAATTAACTAGAGCTACCCAAAATCGATGTTGTGCCACTTTACAGTTTCAAAGGTTTACTCCTATTAGATACAACTTCCACTTGTACGATTGCCCTTCACCAGTGTTATCATGGTTATGCAAAATAACATTTTTGTATTGAGATTAAATAGGTTTAAATAATAGAATGAGTGTCTGTGTATCCAAGCAGAACTGAATAATAAAGATGTTTGTTACATGATTCGAACCAGTCCTTTTGACGAGGTTTCACAAAATGTTTATTGGGCCTACATTTTTAAAACAAGACATACGTCCATATGGCTGGATGCGGCCTCAATTTTCATTAGAAGAGGGTGTTCATGGTCTTAAAATATCATAAAACGAGAAGTCCAGCAGACGTCACCAGAGAGTTTGCCATTCATTTCCCAAACACTCACGTACCATCTAGGAATACACCTATACAAAGGAGTATTGGAAATACTTGGTAGATGGTACAAGCACCAACAAATGAATAAAGAACATTCTGGAAGACTAAGATATGAAAAGTGGCAGTACACAGTAACACATTGAAAACGTGCGGCGTGTACTTCAGAGAGATCCCAGAATATCTGCTCGTAGAAATCCCTTACCACATATTATAAGACATCATTTTTGTTCCCCGGCCTCTTTTAAACAATTCTGGTCAAATGCAGACCCCAATGTTTCAAGACGATTGATGCCCATGGATAGACCAATGTTAGTATCGTTTTGACGCTCATACTCATTCTTTCAGTAAAAGTGGCACAACGTCGATTTTGGGTAGCTTTGATAAACTGGGTATATCTCAGGATTGACAAATCCAAATCAGATAAAATAAACGGCATCTGAAAGCTGAGTGTTTTCTCTTTCCGTGTGTATTACCATATTACACCAAACCTTAGGACTTCATGGTCATCAAGTTGCGCAAATATGTGCACCCTTTTTTTAGGGACACCCTGTACATATCTGATCAGCACATTTCAGAAAGTAGCAAATGAAAGTCATTAAAAGTCATTATATAAGAGAAATCCTAAGAGAAATCAACTAATTAAATATTTTGCAATTATCAAGTTTGGACTGCGTGGGGGGGGGGGGGGACACTCAACTCTGAATCAATTTGAATTGGCCTTTTTTTATGAAAGCGTTTACAGACATTGCAGTTAAGTCAACCACGCCACAATGAGGTTTGAAATATTTTTTTTAGCAGTTGCAGTTGCCTGTAGAGGATATTCAAGCTGTACTGCGACTGCTTCATGTCCTATCTTCAGTAGATAGCAAAAGAAAATGTCTAAATTGATACCAAATTTATTTGCAGGATTATTTTTGAGGCCTGATGCTATAAAGTATACAGCGTGTATCAAAAAGAATGCAACACTTTTTGTCGAGAGCTGTACAGTCACACTAAAAGACAAATCACTCTAAATCTTATATATTCTACGTATTGGCTATCACATAGTCAAATTACAACGATATCGATTATTTATTCGCTGAGATATTAAAGGTATAAGTAGAGAAGTGCAAAACACGTTTTACATCGTTCGTTCTAAAAACTTGGATTTTCCTGTCCAATTAGTGTTATGGGTTAACAGTTTAATAACTATGTATCCTTAATGTCTGGAATGGTTTATCTTAATTTCCTTTGTTTGAGTAAGGTGGTACATAAAATCATTGAATCGTGTAATCTGATAATTATTCGACCGACCATTTGAATACGTCAATCACCCTTTTCAAGTTCTAAACCACCGATTGCTATGATCGCCACATAATGTCTATGGTACGTTCTTTCACAAATTAAAGTTCATAATCGATGCATCTTAAAACAAGGACAGCATTTTGAGGGTCCATAATGTCCCATTCCCATTCACATCAAACTAACAATGACTGATTCATACATTCACTGGACTATTCCATTTGTTTATCTTTTGAATAATGGGCCATACTGTTTTATTTATGACATTAATGAGAAAAAAAAAGAGAGGATTTGCAAACAAACTTTGTAATCTGGATTTTCAAGTTGTGTTGTATCAACTAATTTATTGCCAGATTTAACTAATATTGATATGATACTGTAATAGCCAGACATTTGATACCTTTAACATGACATTTACTTCTCAGAATGTTGAGTTTGATTCCAATTATTTAAGTACAATGAGTTATTAAAGTGTCTTGCTAATATTCACCTGATAAGAAAATCAGGCATACAGGATAAACGATGTAAAACGTGTTTTGCACTTGTCTACGTGTATCGTTAATATCTCAGCGAATCAATATTTGATATCGCTGTAATTTGACTATGTGATAGCCAATAAGTACACCTAACAGAATATATAAATTTCAGAGTGATTTGTGATTTGCTGTAATCGGAGAGCTCGCGACAAAAAGTGTTGCGTTTTTTTTATACACCCTGTAATACTAAAACTGATCCTTTTTGGATCGCCATACATGTATTGTGAAATGATAGCAAACCAAACCTCTAAATTGAAGAAAAAAACATCCTCTACCAAAACCATACACAGATGGGTCTGAATTGTCAATTAATTAACCACGGCCGTTTCTCATCACACCATATTTTGACATTGCTAATGCTGCTGGTATATTGATTGCTGTAGTTTATACAGTATCAAAAAGATGCATACAAAATAATGATACACCACGCAAACCAACCGTTGTGCAATTTGAAAAGTGCATTTGCATTTTACAAAACAATTCCTACAATGCTTTTGAAATCTGTATTCATTTAGTTAAAAAAATATTGCAGATTTTATTTATTTTTTACAAAATTAACTACCAATAAAATTGTGAATTATTCATAAGCTCTGTGCACCTGGTTTTCCAGCACCGCCACTACCATATCGGCAGCTGTAAAAGACAGAAAAATGAAAGACAGAAATGTTAAAAAGAGTTATGATTTCGTGAGTTACCCGAGATGAGTTTTATAGGCTTGTTGGTTATAACTTCTGTATTGCCATGACTGTTGTACAAGTCTAAACCAAGGATGTCTTTGTAGAATACTCCGTATGATGGGGTATTTAGTAATGCCCACCATCATATCTGAGCTCCACAGAATGTCAGGATTCGTTACTACTAAATTAAACACCTTAACCCTAACCAGTAAAGCTAGTTTTTTGTGCGTATCGGGGGGAGGGGGGAAAAAGTTCTATTTTTTTTACCCGAAAAATCACCCAGCACCCCCCGGGATTTGATCGCCGGACCATCCGCACCCAAGTCTGTCCCTCTACCGACTGAGCTAACTCCCTAGGTCATATGCGGCCACAAACTCCGTGGCCACATATGCCTGCGGTAGGTGACGTCATCGCGGCAATGCAGCAGCACGTGCCTGGAGATAGTTTCTGGCAGTGAGATTTAGTGAGATTCAGTGCGGTTAGGGTTAAGACTTGTCAGCTACATAGTTGTTTCTGCTTTATTCAATAGGCAAACGGTAGCCTAATGCAATAGACTCTGACCCACGATTGTTAGTATAATATCATACTGCTGTGTGATGCCTATCTCGGCACCCAGTTCTCTGGTTGAGAGGCTAGATGCAACTCCACTCAAGACCAAGACACAACTCTAGTCAGCTGTGTTGTCTGGTCGAAGACCAAGACACCACTAAGCTCTAGGCTTGGGTTTAGGCATCACTAACACCATTAATCATGTGATTAAGTCACTGACTCCAGTGCCTTAGAATAGAATAGGACGTATTATAATATGATCAATAGCAATGGCGTACCGACCGGGGGAGGGGGGGGGACGCTAAATTCGCAATACCGGGACGCTAAATTCCTTAGGAAAACAAATAGGACTTTGGCCGAAAACACCGAGGATTGGGAAATATTTGTTGACTGTTGTGCTTTTTAGACTGCAAAATGTTGTGACCGTGCGAAATTTTGTGACCTTACCCCCCCCCCCCCCACCCCCACCGCCCCCCCCCCCCCCCCCCCCCCCCCACACACTTACGTGAAATTCACGATCTGACTGACTGGGAAAAAATTTGGGGCAACCTTTTACGCAAATTTACGCCACTGTCGGGACGACATATACTTCTGCCCCCCCGGCTCACATGCCGCGGTACGCGCCTGATCAATAGCCATGGTCTTACCCCTTATACATATTGATATTCGTCACTCTTACAGTCTTCACACTGTGAAATGGCTGTTCAATTTACTCTATTATACAAAACCCCAACACAGATTTATTGTTCCCTTGGGATACATTGACATTGCATGAAGGCCTGCTACATTACAAGAGTTGAGCTGCATTCAAGTTATGTTTTCTGTCACTGCATATCATAGAGATGTATTTCTGTTGTTGTTATTTTTATACAAGTAAAGGTTGTTGTTGTTATTTTTATACAAGTAAAGGTTAAAAACCATTATAGATTTTTGTTATTGAAAAGTATCATCAAAACAAAACAAATAAATGTATATAAGTTTTAAAAAATATATAGAATAAATAAATTATAATTGTAACATGCCTTTGAGGACGTAGAGGCGCATCATTTGATTTTCAGGGGGGGAATGGAGTAATTTGACAGACTGGCTGATACACCTTCTGTTGGGGTCCATATTTACCCCTCCTGTCCTGTTACAAATCACACCCTCTAACACCTCCATCACTAACACCACCAGTACCTACCCCGCAATTTGCACCAGCCTATAAAATGTTTGTGAAGTTGCTGCGCGCTAAAATATCTGTGTTGCTCTCAAGTGCCAAAAAAACTTGAGGTCGGGTCGGTCTGTCGATTTTCCTTTTTCTTTTCTTTTTTTTCTTGCTAACAAATATTACTGACTGTCGCGGTTCAAGTCAAGACAAAATTAGTTAATGTAAATGTTCCTAGTGTGATAATAGTTTTAAAGCTATTTATTCAAGCAAACTTAGGAATTTCATTGATATGGCCCTGACAGGTGGACAGTTAGTACAGACTCTTTTTGATGATTGATTTGAGTACATATATGCCTAAGGTAATAATTTTCAGAGGGTGTGCAAAATTTCACCCTAAGGGATTTTTAAAATCCAAGATGGCCGCCATTACCCCTAAAATGCATTAAAGCTCCGTAATTGATTGTTATTATGATATAATTGTAGGCTTTATACTAACATTTCTAAGCTTGAGGAATCTACTAGAGTAACTATTGATGTGATCTGATCATTCCATAACCACAGAAATCCAATATGGTTACCTTGTAATCCAAAATGGCTGCCGAAATCATGAATTTGGCTATAAAATTGTAATAATTAATGATGCAACAAGTCTGTGAGCTTTACATCCATGTTTTGAAGCTTGAGAAATCTGCTGAAGGATTTATCAATGTTACTTAATAACTGCATCACCATCAAAATTTAATATGGCCGCCCTGTAATCTAAAATGGCCGCTGAAATCATGAATTTGGCTATAAAATTGTAATAATTAATGATGACGATAAGTCTGTGAGCTTTACATCCATGTTTTGAAGCATGAGCAATCTGCTGAAGGGTTTATTAATATTACTTGATAACTGCATCATCATCAAAATGAAATATGGCCACCCTGTAATCCAAAATGGCCGCTGAAATCATTAATTTGACTATAAAATTGTACTAATTAATGAAAAATATGCGTTTGTGAGCTTAACATCCCGTCAAAATGTCATCCTGGAACTGCCCCCGACCGTTTTGTGCTAGGCTTATACCAAGAATGTCTTCACTCACTTCAAGTATAGTTGAAGTTCATTGATGTTGGCAGCGGCGATGGAAGAAGAATCAATTAGGGAGGAGGTGAGGTGAGCGAGTTCTACTTTTGTTTTATATATTGAAACATGTAGACAAAATTAATTAAATGGTCCAGAAAATTGCTCATGAAGCCATCTTGTGGGATAAATTTAACTTATTTGATCTTTTATTGATGAAACATTGAAACAAATTCGTGAGAAGCCCGCAAAATTGCTGACTTTAACACAACAATGGTCCATTAAGCCGTCAAAACACAACACCCGCAGTAATCATTAGGATAGATAGGATAGATGGAATGGGATGGGGGTGAGGGGTATGTGTTGGGGGGTGGGGGTATGTGATATGGTATATGGGATGGTAGGGGGGTGGAGGGGTATATGATATGGTATATAGGATACTGGGGGTAGATGGAAGGTAGGGATAGGGGAATGGAGGGGTATATGGGATGGTAGGAGTGGAGGGGTATATGATATGGTATATAGGATACTGGGGTAGATGGAATGGTAGGGATAGGGAAATGGACTGGTATATGATATGGTATATAGGATACTGGAATAGAGGGGATGGTAGGGATAGGGGGACGGAAGGGTATATGATATGGTATATAGGATAGATGGGATAGAGGGATGGAGGGGTATATGATATGTAGGGTATATAGGATACTGGGATAGATTGGATGGTAGGGATAGGTGGATGGAATGGTGTATGATATGTATATGATATGTATGTATAGGATATGGAATGGTAGGGATAGGGGACGGAGGGGTATATGATATGGTATATAGGATACTGGGATAGATGTGACGGTAGGGATGGTAGGGTACATGATATGGTATATAGGATAGATGGGATGGTAGGGATAGGGGATGTAAAGGTATATCCTATATACGATACCATATACCCCTCCATCCCCATATCCCATCTATCCTATATACCATATCATATATCCCTCTATCCCCTCTATGATCCCTACCATCCCTACCATCACATCTATCCTAGTATCCTATATACCATACCATACAATCATGGGGCACCCAGGCGGTTTTTACCCACTGGTTGGCTCCTGGTGTTTTCCAAACTTTGCATAGTAAAGTATAGGACCAGGAGCCATTTTTTGTAAAAATAGTAAAAAGTAGCTCCTGGTCAAGACCTGCTTAAAGGGGCATTGAGAGATACGTATGGGAGTGCACCCTCAATTATCCTGGAAATCAGTTTTTTTGCATCAAAGTAATACTTAGGCATTATACTTACTACCATCTGAAACAGTTTACCAATAGTCATCGTTTATCATATAAAATTTCATGATTTTCTTAGTTTCTATTATGATCATATCGAAACTAGGTGCTGAATTCGGAAGTTATGCTATCTTGTTACAGTGCGGCCTTTCGCGGCAAATCTCAACCCGGAAGTGCCGTCATTTGCTTATTTGACATAAAGGCGATGTCGGAATTGTATGACACTTTCTTTGGATTTGGGCTATGATGATGATTATCTTTTGCGTTATTTGCTCATTTAGTATATCGATACTTCTCTCAATGCCCCTTTAACAAAAGGCTTGATACCATAGTACCCCTCCATCCCCTATCCCTACCATCCAATCCCATCTATCCTTAATTACTAGTGGTGTTTTTGACGGCTTACTGCATGAATGGACCATTGTTGTGTTAAAGTCGGCAATTTTGAGGGCTTCTCGTGAATTTGTATCAATGTTTCATCCAGGGCTTGAATAAATCGAAGGCATCGAAGGATACCCCACCTAGTTGCCTTGATGCCCTCAAATTATGGATGTTTATGTACATTCAAAAGTACATAATGGCCTTGGGTAAAGTTGGTGCCTCTTTCAAATTGCTTTAAATTGCCTGCCCTTTTCATTTCTTATTTCAAGGCCTGGTATCATCAATAAAATATCAAACTAGAGCGGTTCTCGGGTTTCGCGGTTTTCGAGTTTCGCGGTTGATGGGGTTTAGAAGTGTCAGATTTAGTGGTTATCAATAGGGCGGTTATTGACATTGTATTGGTTTTAACATGATATGTTAGGATCTGACCAGAACCATGGGACGGGCGGAGAGTGATGGTATGAAAATGAAATGATTATGAAGTGGTTTGGATTTATTGTGTGGGAGATAATATTTGAAACCCATTTGTTTGTTCTAAAGGGTTTGCTTTGTATTTGATTCAACCATAAGAATGAATTGCTGACAGAGCTGCCGTTGGTGTTTGATGTGGCCTGTAGAGTGTATTCAGGTGTGAAGGTAAAAAGTTTGATTTGATTAATGTACTTTCCGGTTGCAACCTTGGCCCTGTGGGACCTAGGACTTAGCGGGGACCATGCGGGCAAGAAAAATGTTGCCTTTCTACGCAGGGACAAGAGTCAGTACTCATAAGTGGTATATCATTACGTTTTGTCACCAATACAATTGTAGCATGTAATTTATATAGACATGCTTGTCTATTAATTAGCAAGAGTTGAAATGCAAATTCCATTTAAATGGAATGGGGCTGGTGAAAGTTTGAGTGAAGTGAACATTTGTACACAAAATGCACAATATACAAAGAAGAATAGACAGAAACAGTAATGTAATCATCTTTACATAAACAGTTTATTAAGATGAACATTGGTCCTTCCACGAAGTTGCGTACACAAAGTGTGACATGATAGTCAAATTTGAAAGTTGCCTGATTGAATTCCAAAAATCATTTTGAACTTCCTAATGTATGCATAATGTTAAAACAAAATAAACAAACAATCCTCACAAACACGAGGGCCGAGAGGGGCTATCTTATTCGTTACGCCATCACCGACGAGAGATGAACGAAACTGATTAGAGCATGCGCATTGTGTTCTCTCAACATCGATCAGCTGATCGCCTGGCGGCATATGATATTATTGTTTACATCGTAAAACAAGGCATTACACACATGCGCTTTTTGAACGGAATAGCAGCGATCCATTAAAGTTAATAATTTTGTAAATTCGTCTTTGTATACCGACAGTCCTGGCAAACGCTAATTGAAAACTTGGCTTAAAATTTCTTTAAACTGAATAAAGAGGCAATTTAAAAAAGCTTTGCGGTAAAATGGATTTTGCTTTCGATTGACAGCGAATACGCATAATGCGGCAGTCTCGCGATGTATTGAATGACTGAGATTAGTTTTCGTAGTCGATTGAAAACAGATATTTCGCCCGTAATTTGATCAGCATGGATATCAACATAATGTAATCTTAACTCTAGTGTGATTATTTATTTTTGTCAAAATGATTCGATCATTCATCTTTATTTACTTGTTTTGTTACTGCCATTAACTTGCACTTTTTATCACCTTTTTAATTACCTATGAGATCAATTTGACGACAACAATTATATATAATATTATATTCGCATAGAAATCATAAGGTTTATTTTAATTTGCCTGACCACCAAATGTCGAAATTTGGAAAATGAACCCAAATATCATTATATGATTATTTTTTTTAAATACGTATGAGATCCATGATACCAAAAAGTCAAGCCGCAATAATTTGGCGACAAAAAAGTCATTCTATCTCATAGAATTTGTTTTATTTTTTAAATTCTGAAATATCAAAATTTGAAAAATTAGCCCAAATACCATTATTTGGTTAAATAATTCAATTTTGTCTGGGTACGTATGAGATCGATGATGCAAAAAACTCAAGCCGCAATCAATTTGGTGACAAAAAAAAGTAATTCGCATAGAAATCATAATTATTTTTTTAAATTCTAGGCTTGACCGACAAATATCAAAATTTGACAAATTAGCCAAAATACCATTATTTGGTTAAAAAATAATTCAATTTTGTTTGGGTACGTATGAGATCAATGATACAAAAAGTTAAGCTGCAAACAATTTGACGACAAAAAAAGTAATTCGCATAGAAATCATAACATTTTTTTTTTAAATTCTAGGCTTGACCGACAAATATCAAAATTTGACAAATTAGCCCAAATACCATTATTTGGTTAAATAATTCAATTTTGTTTGGGTACATATGAGATCGATGATACAAAAGAGTCAAGTCGCAATCAATTTGACGACAAAAAGTTGTTTGCATAGAAATCATAGGCTTAATTTTTTTTTTTTTTAATTCTAGGCTTGACCGACAAATATCAAAATTTGAAAAAATAGCCCAAATACCATTATTTGGTTAAATAATTCAATTTTTTTTGGTACGTATGAGATCAATGATACAAAAAAGTTAAGCCGCAATCAATTTGACGACAAAAAAAGTAATTCGGATAGAAATCATAACATTTTTTTTTTAAATTCTCGGCTTGACCGACAAATATTAAAATTTGACAAATTAGCCCAAATACTATTATTTGGTTAAATAATTCATTTTTTGGGTACATATGAGATCGATGATACAAAAGAGTCAAGTCACAATCAATTTCATGACAAAAATATCTTTCGTATAGAAATTATGAGCATTTAAAAAAAATAATAATAAGTAGGCCTGAGTCTGACCGACAAATGTCAAAATTTGGAAAATGGACGCAAAAATCTTACTATAATTCACCGTATGTTGTATGTATGTATGTATGTGTGTATCCTGAAAAGGCTTTCTCATTTTGCATTTTAAAGCCGTGAATATTTCACTGATACTAAATAATGACCGGACACGGGTTATAAGCTATAAATGGCCGAAAACCGTACAGAATTGACCGAGATATGAGCAAAATTATGGCAATTTAGGGCCTTTTCAGCCCGGCTTTTGAGACTATTTCGTGTTTGTTTTTCTCTGCGTACACTGTAACCATGCAGTCGGCGCGTAGCCCATAACGCGTCGCATTGCGCCATGCAAAATAAACGCGCACACGCACTATACCCACGCACCCCTACACACGCCGGCGGGTAAATATTGTAGAAATACGCTGGTTATGGTTTAGGCATTGGGGTTGAGATCAGCGGGAGGTGACGGCGCGGGGACGGGCGGGGACGGCAGGGCGGGCGGTGGTGGGGGGGGGGGGGGGGGGGGGGGGTGGCAGCGGGTCATAAGGTAACGAAATAATGTGGTTTCTGATAAAACAAAACATGATATGGTGAATCTAAATTACGTAACATGGTGTCAGATGTGGGATTTGATGCTGTATGCGACATGCTGGCGGACAAATATTGTAGAAATACGCCGCGCTACGGGAGATGGTTAAGGTTAGGCCTTGGCGTTGAGATATATAAGCCGCGGGACGGGAACTTTAGGCCTTGGGTTGAGATATGCCACGGGCGGGGCGGGGCGGGGCGGTGACGAATGGGGGGGGGGGGGGGGTGTAATGTGGTTTGGGAGGCAGGGGGTTAATGAAGAAATGTGATGCTAAATTGCGTAACGGATATGCAGCGGGCGGGGCGCCGGAGAGTGACTGGTGGGCTACGAGAGATGGTTAAGGTTTAGGCATTGGAGTTGAAATATGCCACGGGGCGTGGGCGGGCAGGGGTTCTAATCCTGTGTGTTTCGTTATAAATTTTCCAACACTTAGGCCTATGTGTTGTTTCATTTGTAGGTGTTCTATCTGGTAGGCCCTACTCCCTAGCGGGAGAGCCCGTCCGAAGGACGGGCGTTCCGCTAGTCTTACTATAATTCACCGTATGTTGTATGTATGGGGGTATGTATGTATGTATGTGTGTATCCTGAAAAGGCTTTCTCATTTTGCATTTTAAAGCCGTGAATATTTCACTGATACTAAATAATGACCGGACACGGGTTATAAGCTATAAATGGCCGAAAACCGTACAGAATTGACCGAGATATGAGCAAAATTATGGCAATTTAGGGCCTTTTCAGCCCGGCTTTTGAGACTATTTCATGTTTGTTTTTCTCTGCGTACACTGTAACCATGCAGTCGGCGCGTAGAACATAACGCGTCGCATTGCGCCATGCAAAATAAACGCGCACACGCACTACACCCACGCACCCTACACACGCGGTCGGGACAAATATTGGAGAAATACGCTGCGCCACGGGAGTTGGTTACGGTTTAGGCCTTGGGGTTGCATAAGCACGGGGCGGGAGCGGTGACGGTAAGGGGTTGTGTGTAATGATACCCTTAGGGCCTAGCGTTTATTAAGGTTATGTGGTTTGGGATGGGGTTAATAAAGAAATAAAGAAATGTATTATTAAATTGCGTAACGATGGTGTCAGATGTGGGATTTGATATTGTATGTAACACGCGGGCGGGACACATATTGGAGAAATACGCCGCGCTACGGGAGATGGTTAAAGTTAGGCCTTGGCGTTGAGATAAGTAGCGGGCGGGGAACTTTTGGCCTTGGGGGTTGAGATATGCCACGGGGCGGGGCGGGTGGGGGCGGTGACGAATGGGGGTTGTGTGTACTGATGTAATGTGGTGTGGAGACAGGGGGTTAATGAGGAAATGTGATGCTAAATTGCGTAACGGATATGCTACGGGGTGGGGGCGGGCGGGGCGGGGACAGGGTGGGGGAGGGATGGATGGGTTACGGGAGATGGTTAAGGTCTAGGTCTTGGAGTTGAAATATGCCACGGGGTGGGCGGGCGGGGTCTTTTAATTGAAATTTGAAAACTTTTAAACTTTTGAATTAAAACAAAAATGTTTTAAATATTGTTCTATTCCTATGTGTTTCGTCATGAATTTTGTAGGTGTTCTATCTGGTAGGCCCTACTCCCTAGCGGGAGAGCCCGTCCGAAGGACGGGCGAGCCACTAGTCATTATTAATGTTTGGATAAATAATTCATTTTTTTAAAGAACCAATCGTTTCTATGTGCGAGTCGATAATATAGATATTTTTTTCAATTAAAAGGTATAGCCTATGCTAGGGTAGGGATGTTCATATCATTGACTACAGAGGGCGACATTTTTTTGAAAATTAGTTGACCAAAATATGTAGAAAACTCCATGTTTACCTAGATGAATACATCGATGTAGTAGGATGTGGCTAGGATGTATTCACTGATGTCTATATAGCCCCGCACAAGCAACTAGACATGAAAGTAAACCTTTTTTTACCTAAAATGGTTTAAAATGTGCATGATTTGCCCAGTTTTCAGCAATATGAGGCAAACTACTTTTGGTTATAACTTGTTTATTATTCAGCCTGCAGACATGGTTGAACCATCATTTTTTCGACATTCATGAACATGATCGCGCGACTCTGTTTGTTATGTAAACATAAAACAAAAATATGCACACGCGCATCGATTAGCTCATCACTATCGCCACATCCATGTCGAAGTCATGTATGATACGTGATCACTATTGTTATGTAAATGTCCACGCTCTTTCCATGTAATGGGCCCAGGCATGATTCAGTGAAAAGGCATCCAATTGTTACGTAAACATCAAACAATTGATTATCTATACAGCAAAGATTCGCCCTCATACATCAAGTATGGTGACGTATATAGCAAATATTACAATGGTATAACTAAAACCGCGACAAGTCTCTGTTTGTTATGTAAACATCAAACAAAAATAGCAACGCTCATGTATCCCCAGGAGGGGGGGGGGGCGGTACTCAAATTTGGTTTGGTCGGGGGCGTGCCGCTGGAGATTCAAAGCCTACCCATTTCTAAGGGTGATTTTGGATAGACCCATGTCTAAGGATTTTTCAGTTGAAAAGCCTACCTATGGCTAAGGATGTCTCATGAAAAAATGACCACTGGAGCGGCACGTCCGCGTATGCCTTACATACGTGAGTACCACCCCCGAGCATGAATCGGTGTATTTTACTAAGAAAAATATGCTTCTCAAGGCAAAAAAATATTTTTACTCCCATGAGGCAGATTAACCCCAACTTTGAACTCGTCCAAGTTATTTGCGATTTGTACATGCTCACAAAATCTGGAATCCATTGATGGATTAATAAAGACGAAATCGCAAACACAATTTTTTTCTGAGGCAATATCTAGGGGTGGTACCTAGCCTAGCGGTGAACACTATGGGAAATTACGTAGACGTTGAGGTCGTTACAAAACGAGCTCGTTAGTTTAGATACCATACTCTACAACGCTCACAACTCTTTCCGCTCACACACATGGGTAGTAAACTACGGCGCAACAAAGTTTGTGTGTGAAATATCTCGAAAAATGACGTAGACTACATCCCCCATTTTTTGACGCCCCTATCTGAAATACGGTGATCAACGCTTGCGCTCAGCGACTGAGCGTTACGGAGTATATAAACAATTACGGGTGTTATACGGGGGTACACGAACTAGAATCACCGCCATTTTCTATGATGTGACGATATCGGATACTGGGAATAAATATCCCTATCGTGGGAACATTTTCCATCATGATTGTCCAAACAACCTTTCCCTCGAACTCAGCCGAGGTAAATACTGTACCAATATCGTATCCAAAAATCTTACTCATTCAAGCTGTATTTTTCGAGATATTTCACACACAAACTTTGATTTCAAAATCTTAGGATGCCGGTACCCGTCCTCCAATAAGTTAGATTTGTCTTACAAGATGGCTTCATGAGCAATTTTCTGGACCATGTTTAAACATAAAAGTAGAACTCGCTCACCTCCTTCCTAATTGATTTTTCTTCCGTCGTTGCTGCCAACACAATGAACTTCAACTATATCTCGTAGTGCGTGGAGGCATTCTAGGTTTTATAAGCCTCAGTGGCGTAGCCAGAGGAGGGGGGGGGGGGGGGGGCGAGGGGGGGATTGCCCCCCCCCCCCCCAATATTGAAGTCGTGTAGGTTGAGATTGGCACTGTCGGTTCATTTGACCAGAGGAATCATGGAATTATGATGGTCAAAAGCAGTCAAAAGTACACATATGAAAAATTTAGCGCGCTACGCGCGCATAACAGTCACCTAAATGCAATGTTCGTTGGTACAAGCTTGTTTAGAACCAAAATGTACCTCAATCATGCCAAAAATAGGTGTAAAGTCAAAAAATTCGCGCGCTACGTGCACATGTCTTTACTCAAAACAATCTTGTCGGTTCATTTTCAGTTCTTGCCCCCCCAATATGAATAACCTGGCTACGCCACTGATAAGCCTAACACAAAAAGGTCAGGTCGGATCCAGGATGACATTTTGACGGGATGTTAAGCCCACAAACACGTATTTTTCACTAATCATTACAGTTGTAAACCAAATTCATGATTTCAGCGGCTATTTTGGATTACAGGGCGGCCATTTTACATTTTGATGGTGTTGCAGTTCTAAAGTAACATTAATAAACCCTTCAACAGATTGCTCATGCTTTGAAACATGGATGTAAAGCTCACAGACTTATCGTCATCATTAATTATTACAATTTTATAGCCAAATTTATGATTTCAGCGGCCATTTTGGATTACAGGGCAGCCATATTTCATTTTGATGGGGATGCAGTTATCAAGTAACATTAATAAACCCTTCAGCAGATTGCTCATGCTTCAAAACATGGATGTAAAGCTCACAGACTTGTCGTCATCATTAATTAATTTACAATTTTAAAGCCAAATTCATGATTTCAGCGGCCATTTTGGATTACAGGGTGGCCATATTACATTTTGATGGTGATGTAGTTAATATGTAACATCAATAAACCCTTCAGCGGATTGCTCATACTTCAAAACATGGATGTAAAGCTCACAGAATTGTCGTCATCATTATTTATTACAATTTTATAGCCGAATTCATGATTTCGGCGGCCATTTTGTATTACAGGGTGACCATATTTGATTTCGGTGGTTATGGAATGATCAAATCTCATCAATAATCACTCTAGTAGATTCCTCAAGCTTAAAAATCTTGGTATAAAGCCTACAATCATATCATAATAACAATCAATTATAGAGTTATAACCATTTTAATGCAATTTAGGGGTAATGGTGGCCATCTTGGATTTAAAAAAACACCTTAGGGTGAAATTTTGCCTCTGAAAATTATTACCTTAGGTATATATGAAGTCAAATCAATCATCAAAAAGAGTCTGTACTAACTGTCCACCTGGTACCATCGAATCCTCTGGACTATATTCATCTCACACATGTGTACAATATATGATTTCAAGCAGAAAATAGTAATATTTGGACAATTTGGGTAATATGTAATTTAATTTAATTTAATTTGAGGGCAACACAACAAATATTGTTTCGGCCTAATATTATAGTGTTATATAAGTACAAGTAATAATAATAATAATAATAATAAAACCA